>JAVJIF010014885.1:0-158048 GCA_038442645.1 Agave tequilana
TGTAATACCTCGTTTCCGGAATACGTACTTTGTTGCGTATTCAGCTTTTCAACCGTATTTTCCGAATTACCTTCCGTATTTATCCGATTTCAATTTCAAATATCATTTTCCAATTTATTAGATTTTATGTGATTTTCTGGAATTTTCTAGAATTAAAATGAATTTCTTCAAAACCGGTGTCGACCAGCGCCGCTGATCAATTTTCTGATTTGTATTTTCCAAACTGTTAGGAATTTTCAGAAAGTCCTTTAGACTTTATTAATTAGAATCCTATTTCTTAAATAAAGCCTTTTTCTGAGGATTTTAGGATTTTGTGAAAATTCCCACGGAGTCGGTAAATTACTGATACCGGGATTTTTATAATTAAAACTATAAGGTATTTCTCAGAAAGGACTTCATTTTAAGTCTTTTTATATTATTATAGATTTTTGGTGAAAATTTGGAGTCGTTCCGAGATACTTGATTTCGGGACGTATCCGGTATTTCCGAAATGTTTTCCGTACTTTCGACTTTGTCCCGGGAACCCACGGTTTTAATTTCATAATTTTCTGAGTTAGGGAAAATATCCTTTCAATTTAATTTTCCTTCTTTTTCTTTTTCTATTTTCTCTTCCTTCTTCATTAAGCCAAAAGAGTTTTGAATTGCCAAAATCCCAATTATTTCCACCTCTCCACTTTCCACACTCTTCCACATTAATTGCTTCATTAATGACCCTCCACCTCACCTCCAAATGGCTCCATTTGATTGGCCAAGGAAGCCACCTCATCTCCACTTGGCTTCATTTGATTGGTCAAGAAAATATCTCATTTACACATTTGCACAAAAGCCCCTTCTTTCTTAAAATTCCATCCCCTTTACAAATTCAAAATCCTATTTAACCAAACCCTTTACATTTTCATCTTTTACTTCATTTCCTCAAGAATTCCAACCTTAGCAAAATCTCTCTCTTTCTCAAAGCAAACCCTAGGTCTCCTTGCCATCTCAAGAAACCGCAACTTGGATTTTGGGATCGTCCGAGTTATCGCCGAGAATCAAGTTGGTATTTCGGCTCGTCCGGAACTCGTAGAAACTCCAAACGACCGTTCGAGGTGAGTATCTTTACTCACCAAGACTAGTAATATTCTTAGCATACTTGTATTGATAGATCATGTCACTTTATGTTATAAAATTCCTATTTTTATCCATTCAAAACAACCACCACAAAAATCTGGATTTTTAGTCAGACCACAGCCTATTTCAGAACATCGGTCGACCGGCCCTATGGGGGCAATCGACCGATATGCACAAACGTGCACAGAATTGGGCTAGCGGTCGACCGGTCCATAGACCAGTCGACCGGCTAGGAGACCTGGAGCTCACCTGGAGCTCCAGATTCGGTACGGTCGACCGGCAGTCGACCGATACCCTACCGCCCTTGCAAAGCCCAGTCGACCGGCAGTCGACCGGTCGATTCTGGAGCTCACGCACTTTGGCCAGTCGACCGGCAGTCGACTGGCAACCCTAACGCCTTCACAAACCCCGGTCGACCGGCACTCGACCGACCGGGTCGACCGCCAGTTCAAAACTGTGCCAGACTTCTGTTTTTCTTTTGTTTTTAATTTTGATCGTTCATTGATACATGTATATATGCTAGTATTGTTTATGCTTCCTAATTGATACCACATGACATGTTACTTGATGGATCTCATGGCTTATACTTCATGACATGTTACCATGTATCTTCATGTTAGACTTGTTAATTAAAATGTATATCTCCACTTTATCATGCTATCACTTGTACCAAGCATGATTGATTTGACCTTTACATAAAATAGACTAACTTATATTGGGTCCGGGGGAGACCATGCGGATATCGATTGTGTTCGTGTTTACAGTGGTTTTAGGAAGTGTTGTGCAACCCATGTTCCAGTCTGACCTGCGGTACACCAGGGGACTGAGGGGAGAGCTTGCTCCCTGTATTGCTGGTACCATATTGATAAGGGCATGCATAAGTCCCTTTTATTGAGGCCTAGCGGCTGGGTTCCGTTACAAGCACGGAACATTATTGGGCCGTTATCCCGGGCATGCACGGGATCCACTGTAAACATAGTTCATCGATACAACCGCTGATTTCCAATAACCCCCTTGCTTTATTGGGATATGGATCTATGTGCACTGGGACGCTGGACCACATAGCTAGATATCACGATGAAACAGTAATAATAATAAGACATTAATTGTAGATGTATTGTTTTAGGACTTTGGATTTCCATGCTTTATCCTTTATATTGCTATATCTTATTTACTCGTATCCATTAGCCATTTGGCTATATCTCGTTTATTGTTATATGTCTTGATTCTGTGGATTTGCATATTCAGATTCCGAGACTTGGAACGAAGTGGATCCATCCACTGAGGACCAAGAGTACTTCAGTGAGCAGGCCGACCAGCTCTAGTTCCTCCAGTGCCGTACTCTTCATTTTTGGCTCACGCGTCTTCCTTCCTTACGAGCATCTTGTATACATTTGTATATCTTCTTTTGGACTTGGTTGTGAAACAAAACACTTGTAAAGTGTATCAGTTCATAACTTGTACTTGTACTTTATTGTTGGCATATATGAATATACCACGCTTGTGTTATACTCTGATCCTGTATTGTATTGTACTTTTACGCTTAGCGTATATACGTGGGGGCAGTTCTGACCTACGTATATACGTCGCGGTGACGTGTCCGTATCCGCCAGGATCGGGGCGTCACAGGTTGGTATCAGAGCCTAGGCTCTTAAACCTAAAGTACAATCAAGTGGCAAATTCTAGTAATTTGCTTATGCCAATTATAATGTACAAAGTTATAGAGTCCATCTTGCTTCCTTCAATTATCAATTCCTTCGTATCCTAAACTCCCTTCCATTGTTTCCAATTCCAGTTATCATACGGTATGGAGCGTCGCTCGGGTCGGCCAATGTCGGGCAAGTCCCGAATGGACCCAATGGACCAGTAGGAGGAGAGAATGTTGATGTGCTGAGGATCATTCAAGCCATGATGGTGACCCAGCAACAACAGGTGGAAGTACAGCAGCAGCAGACTGAGCTCCTGAGGCAAGAGCTAACAGCCCCAAAGGAACCAAAGCCGGGGAATGTATCGGATTTCCGGAGATTGCAGCCTGCAGTGTTCACGGGGAGTGAGGAGCCATTGGAGGCAGAACAATGGTTGACGGACACGACAGACCTGCTGACCGCAGCTCGTGTCCCACAGGAGAGTCAAGTTGAGGTCGCTAAGATCCAGCTGAAGGACATAGCTCGGACTTGGTGGCTTGCAGAGGAGGCTCGCTTGGAGAGGCCTATCACTTGGGCTACCTTCTCCAAGAGTTTCTACAGCCGCTTCTTTCCAGCTACAGCACAGGAGGAGATGGAGGAGCAATTCATCGGGCTCAAGCAGGGAAACAAGTCGGTAGATGAATATGCAGCAGACTTCCTTAACTCAGCCGTTTCGCTCCTTATATGGTGACGGACGAAGAGAAGCGAGCGAGCAGGTTTCAGAAGGGTCTTCGGATGGATATTCAGATGTACATGATGTCTCAGGAGTTGAAGACATATGCAAGTGTTTCTCTCTACCGCTCGGAAGTAGAGCGGGGGTTTGAGAAGACTTGGGGGGATCAGATGGGACAGCAGCCATGAAGAGGCCATTTGTGCCTATGGGGCGAGGAGTTCCATTCAGAGTGGCGAAGATCCAGAGGCAGCCTTTCAGACCAGCGCCTTATCAGCCAGCCCAATCACTTCCTGTCTGCAACTTTTGTGGGAAGCTAGGGCACATTCGACCCAATTGCCGGAGGGCAAATGGTTTGTGTTTATGGTGTGGGTCTCGAGATCATGCAGTAGAGACTTGTCCACACCGAGATTTGGGACAACCAACCAGACTTTGCCACACTTGCCAGCACTTCCAGGGCCGAGTGGACAGCGGGTAGTACCAGGACCGCTTGGGCAGAGAAGTCAGGGACCGGCAGTGAGGAGAGACCAGGGGCCAGTGGTGGGGAGACCACCCCTTCCTCCACAGCATATGATACGCCCAGTGCAGAAAGGAGGCAGGACAGCAGCCGGCGTGGCAGGGGTCAGGCTTACAACCTGACGGAGGCAGAGGCTGAGGCATCAGAGGAGGTGATTACAGGTAACATCAGTGTACATTCACATCCGGTTCTCGCCTTATTTGATTCAGGCGCATCCCATTGTTACATCTCCGATAAATTTGTGGCCGTCCATTCTATTCCTGTTAGATTACTAGACCACAAGTGGGAGATAAGTACCGGGAATGGGGTAGTCTTATCATCTAGAGTATGTACTGACTGTCCAGTAGAACTGTGTGACAAGGTCTTAGCCATAGATATGCTCGTGCTCGATACTAAGGGGTACGATGTGATCTTAGGCATGACCTGGCTCAGTCAGTATCATGCTATAATTGATTGTAGAGAGAAGAAGATCAATTTTAGAATTCCCCATCAGCCTGAGTTTCAGTTTAGTGGAGAAGTGAAGTCCACTAAGGGAAAGCAGATCATTTCATCGGAAGTTCAGAAGCAGAAGGTGCCAGTGTGGGATGAATTTCCGGAGGTGTTTGCGGAGATTACAGGATTGCCACCTGTCAGGACGATTGAGTTCTCCATTGAGACTATCCCAGGGGCATCTCCTATATCTAAGGCTCCGTACAGGATGGCACCAACAGAGTTGGAAATCCTGAAGAAGCAGCTGCAGGAGTTATCAGATAAGGGATTGATCAGGCCAAGTACTTCACCGTGGGAGCTCCAGTATTGTTGGCCAATAAGAAGATGGTAGCAAGAGACTTTGTATTGACTATAGGGAGTTAAACAAAGTCACCATCAAGAACAGGTATCCCCTTCCCATAATAGATGACTTATTTGATCAGCTTCATGGAGCCCGTGTATTCTCCAAGTTGGACTTACAGTCGGGCTATCATCAGTTGAGAGTGAAGAAGGAGGATAGACTGAAGACGGCATTTAGGACCCGATATGGCCACTACGAGTTTCTTGTTATGCCTTTCGGAGTCACTAATGCCCCTGCAGTGTTTATGGACTTGATGAACCGAGTGTTCTCACCCTTCTTGGATCAGTTTGTTGTTGTCTTCATCGACGACATCTTGATTTATTCTAAGAACAGGAAGGAGCATGAAGAACACTTGAAGATTGTGTTGCAGACACTTCAGCAGGAGCAGCTTCATGCCAAGAGGAGCAAGTGCGAGTTCTGGCTAGACAGTATAGCATTCCTCGGACATGTGGTGTCAGCAGAAGGTGTATCCGTTGATCCGGGCAAGGTACAAGCAGTAAAGGAGTGGCCAGTCCCGAGGACAGTGACAGAGATAAAGAGCTTTCTTGGACTAGCTGGATACTACAGACGCTTCATCCAGGATTTCTCTCGGATTGCAGCTCCATTGACGAAGCTTACCAGGAAAGGGAGAAGTACATCTGGACAGAGGAGTGTGATGCAGCCTTCGAGCAGTTGAAGCAAAAGCTCATTTCAGCTCCTATCTTGAGAACTCCCTCAGGGAGAGGAGGGATGGTCATCTTTAGTGATGCCTCAGGTAAAGGCCTAGGATGCGTGCTTATGCAACATGATCATGTTATCGCATATGCATCCAGGCAGTTGAAACCTCATGAGAGGAAATTACCCAACTCATGATCTGGAGTTGGCAGCAGTGATCTTTGCATTAAAGATTTGGAGGCACTATCTTCTGGGAGATAGAGTGCTGATATATACAGATCACAAGAGCCTCAAGTATATCTTCTCGCAGAAGGAGTTGAATATGAGGCAGAGGCGGTGGCTGGAGCTTATGGCAGACTACGACATTGACTTGCAATATCATCCAGGCAAGGTCAATACAGTCCCGGATGCTTTGAGTAGGATGCCAGAGAACAGAGTACTTGTCCAGTTCACTCAGCAGGAGGACTTGATTCGGGATTTCATCCGATTGGATTTGATGGTGGTCCGAGGAGCTGAGAAGACAGGACAGCTTATGGCTTTACAGATCCAGTCTTCACTGATAGAGGAGATTAAGGAAGCCCAGAAGGAGGATCCCAGACTCCAGACATTTAGAGATCAGGTCGAGGCTGGATTGAGGACGGATATCTGTATTCGTCCTGATGATGCCTTGTGCTTTGGAGATAGGCTTTGTGTTCCCCAGGGAGAAGTGAGACAGAAGATTTTGGCTGAAGCACACAGTTCAGCCTACTCTATACACCCGGGGGGAAACAAGATGTACCAAGACCTGAAGAAGCACTTCTGGTGGAATGCCATGAAGAGAGAGATAGCTCAATTTGTGGCTAAGTGCTTGGTGTGCCAGCAAATAAAGATCGAGCATCAGAGATCGGCTGGACTTCTGCAACCTTTGCCAATACCTGAGTGGAAGTGGGAGCATATCACTATGGACTTCGTCACAGCATTACCTCGTAGTCCCAAGGTAATAATGCTGTGTGGGTTATCATTGACCGTCTCACTAAGTCGGCCCACTTCATACCATTCCGGGTCGGTCAGACGACAGAGGTGTTGGCGGAGAAGTATATGAAGGAAGTGGTCCGTCTGCATGGAGTGCCAGTCAGTATTGTTTCAGACAGAGATACGAGATTCAGATCTCACTTTTGGGAGAGTCTCCAAGAGAGTCTGGGCACTCGTCTGAAGTTCAGTACAGCTTATCATCCCCAGACGGACGGACAGTCGGAGCGGACAATCCAGATCCTCGAGGACATGCTTAGAGCTTGCATGATTGAGTTTGGAGGTTCTTGGGAAGACCATCTACACTTGGCCGAGTTTTCTTATAACAACAGTTACCAGGCAAGTATAAAGATGGCACCTTTTGAGGCACTGTATGGGAGGAAGTGTCGATCACCGATTTGTTGGGATGAGGTCGGTGAGCGGAGTTTATTGGGACCAGAGATGTTGATCCAGACGACGGAGAAAATCAAGATTATCAGGGATCATCTCAGGGCAGCTCAGAGCAGGCAAAAGAGTTGGGCAGATTCTCGGAGGAGGCCATTGGAATTCGGAGTTGGAGATCATGTGTTCCTGAAGATTTCACCGACTAAGGGAGTGATCCGTTTCGGCACTCGTGGGAAACTAAGTCCAAGGTATATCGCCCATTCGAGATATTGGATCGAGTGGGAGATGTATCTTATCGATTGGCGCTGCCGCCATCGTTGGACGGAGTTCATAATGTTTTCCACGTGTCTCAGTTAAGAAGATATGTGAGGGATGACAGCCATATTTTAGATCATTCCGAACTGGAGTTACAACCAGACTTATCTTATCAGGAGCAGCCAATGGCCATCTTAGACAGGAGTGTCAAGACACTGAAGAGCAAGGATATACCTTTAGTATTAGTGTCTTGGAACCGCCATGTGCCAGGAGAGGCCACATGGGAGCGAGAGGACGTCATCCGAGAACGATACCCGCAACTCTTCACCACTTGGTAAGACTCTTCCCTTCTATCTCTACCGTTATATTCCATCTATCATGTCTTTCCTTGTTGTCTTTCATCTTGCGAAATTTCGAGGACGAAATTTTTGTAAGGTGGGTAGATTGTAATACCTCGTTTCCGGAATACGTACTTTGTTGCGTATTCAGCTTTTCAACCGTATTTTCCGAATTACCTTCCGTATTTATCCGATTTCAATTTCAAATATCATTTTCCAATTTATTAGATTTTATGTGATTTTCTGGAATTTTCTAGAATTAAAATGAATTTCTTCAAACCGGTGTCGACCAGCGCCGCTGATCAATTTTCTGATTTGTATTTTCCAAACTGTTAGGAATTTTCAGAAAGTCCTTTAGACTTTATTAATTAGAATCCTATTTCTTAAATAAAGCCTTTTTCTGAGGATTTTAGGATTTTGAAAATTCCCACGGAGTCGGTAAATTACTGATACCGGGATTTTTATAATTAAAACTATAAGGTATTTCTCAGAAAGGACTTCATTTTAAGTCTTTTTATATTATTATAGATTTTTGGTGAAAATTTGGAGTCGTTCCGAGATACTTGATTTCGGGACGTATCCGGTATTTCCGAAATGTTTTCCGTACTTTCGACTTTGTCCCGGGAACCCACGGTTTTAATTTCATAATTTTCTGAGTTAGGGAAAATATCCTTTCAATTTAATTTTCCTTCTTTTCTTTTTCTATTTTCTCTTCCTTCTTCATTAAGCCAAAAGAGTTTTGAATTGCCAAAAATCCCAATTATTTCCACCTCTCCACTTTCCACACTCTTCCACATTAATTGCTTCATTAATGACCCTCCACCTCACCTCCAAATGGCTCCATTTGATTGGCCAAGGAAGCCACCTCATCTCCACTTGGCTTCATTTGATTGGTCAAGAAAATATCTCATTTACACATTTGCACAAAAGCCCCTTTCTTTCTTAAAATTCCATCCCCTTTACAAATTCAAAATCCTATTTAAACCAAACCCTTTACATTTTCATCTTTACTTCATTTCCTCAAGAATTCCAACCTTAGCAAAATCTCTCTCTTTCTCAAAGCAAACCCTAGGTCTCCTTGCCATCTCAAGAACCGCAACTTGGATTTTGGGATCGTCCGAGTTATCGCCGAGAATCAAGTTGGTATTTCGGCTCGTCCGGAACTCGTAGAAACTCCAAACGACCGTTCGAGGTGAGTATCTTTACTCACCAAGACTAGTAATATTCTTAGCATACTTGTATTGATAGATCATGTCACTTTATGTTATAAAAATCCTATTTTTATCCATTCAAAACAACCACCACAAAAATCTGGATTTTTAGTCAGACCACAGCCTATTTCAGAACATCGGTCGACCGGCCCTATGGGGGCAATCGACCGATATGCACAAACGTGCACAGAATTGTGGGCTAGCGGTCGACCGGTCCATAGACCAGTCGACCGGCTAGGAGACCTGGAGCTCACCTGGAGCTCCAGATTCGGTACGGTCGACCGGCAGTCGACCGATACCCTACCGCCCTTGCAAAGCCCAGTCGACCGGCAGTCGACCGGTCGATTCTGGAGCTCACGCACTTTGGCCAGTCGACCGGCAGTCGACTGGCAACCCTACCGCCTTCACAAACCCCGGTCGACCGGCACTCGACCGGAGGTCGACCGCCAGTTCAAAACTGTGCCAGACTTCTGTTTTCTTTTTTGTTTTAAATTTTGATCGTTCATTGATACATGTATGATATGCTAGTATTGTTTATGCTTCCTAATTGATACCACATGACATGTTACTTGATGGATCTCATGGCTTATACTTCATGACATGTTACCATGTATCTTCATGTTAGACTTGTTAATTAAAATGTATATCTCCACTTTATCATGCTATCACTTGTACCAAGCATGATTGATTTGACCTTTACATAAAATAGACTAACTTATATTGGGTCCGGGGGAGACCATGCGGATATCGATTGTGTTCGTGTTTACAGTGGTTTTAGGAAGTGTTGTGCAACCCATGTTCCAGTCTGACCTGCGGTACACCAGGGGACTGAGGGGAGAGCTTGCTCCCTGTATTGCTGGTACCATATTGATAAGGGCATGCATAAGTCCCTTTTATTGAGGCCTAGCGGCTGGGTTCCGTTACAAGCACGGAACATTATTGGGCCGTTATCCCGGGCATGCACGGGATCCACTGTAAACATAGTTCATCGATACAACCGCTGATTTCCAATAACCCCCTTGCTTTATTGGGATATGGATCTATGTGCACTGGGACGCTGGACCACATAGCTAGATATCACGATGAAACAAGTAATAATAATAAGACATTAATTGTAGATGTATTGTTTTAGGACTTTGGATTTCCATGCTTTATCCTTTATATTGCTATATCTTATTTACTCGTATCCATTAGCCATTTGGCTATATCTCGTTTATTGTTATATGTCTTGATTCTGTGGATTTGCATATTCAGATTCCGAGACTTGGAACGAAGTGGATCCATCCACTGAGGACCAAGAGTACTTCAGTGAGCAGGCCGACCAGCTCTAGTTCCTCCAGTGCCGTACTCTTCATTTTTGGCTCACGCGTCTTCCTTCCTTACGTGAGCATCTTGTATACATTTGTATATCTTCTTTTGGACTTGGTTGTGAAACAAAACACTTGTAAAGTGTATCAGTTCATAACTTGTACTTGTACTTTATTGTTGGCATATATGAATATACCACGCTTGTGTTATACTCTGATCCTGTATTGTATTGTACTTTTACGCTTAGCGTATATACGTGGGGGCAGTTCTGACCTACGTATATACGTCGCGGTGACGTGTCCGTATCCGCCAGGATCGGGGCGTCACACCAACGGTCATATTTTCGACAGTTGGCGGTCGACCGACCGGTCGACCGGTAGCTGTCAGAATCTCTGACAGATTCCAACAGCTAGTTTTTCTGACAGATTCTTTTTTGTTTTTTAATCCCACGGATCTATGGTGTAGTTTTTGACCCCTATAAATAGGAGGTCACTTCATATTGATATTACAACTATTTTAGAAGAAGATACACATCATTTTCAAAAGATTTACAAGTTTTCAAAAGGCTTCGTTTTACAAAAGATTTTCTCTCCAAAAGCCCTAAAGTTTTAGACACCTACTTGAAGTCTTTCCTCTACTTCTCTCTAGCTTTTGCACTACACAATCCCATAATTCCACATCTACATTTTGGTTCTAGGATTGTGCAAGTGAGCGTATTTGTGATCAAGTGTGATCAATCTTCTTTTGAGTGAAGTTGTAGAGGCATCGGCCTCAAGGCGAGCTAGTGTGCTCAAGGTGGTGTTGCGGCATCACGGGAGACGGGACAAGTGTGTCCTTGTATTGGTGATCCAGTGGGATCTTCAATAGTGGAAATCCTTCAAGTGTGAAGGCGGGGACGTAGAGCGTGGCTCAAACCTCAGAAACATATCTGCGTGTTTGCGTTTGCTCAAATATCTCTAAACTCTAAACTCCTTAATTCTTGCACTGTTGATTGCTTCATTTATTGCAAGTCTTTCATTTGAGCTTATTGTGTTGGTTAATTTTTTAAATTCCGCATTTGTGACCATTTACATATAGCCATCACCTATTCACCCCCCCTAGGTGATTTCAAAGAATACATGAAATGCAAATTATACATGTGACTTGATGGTAAATAAGATAGCAGAACATGTAACAAGTATATATGGACAATAATATACATATATTGAGCATGTCATGTGGTTTATATAATAATAACAATCAGTATCGTCTGAAATTTTAATCAATCTTTTTCAGTGTCTCATACCACTGGCAGTTCGTACCGGAGTACGTACTCCAGACGAGCCCATCCAAATATGGCAAACGGTACCATTATCTGAACGAGAAAGTGACCAATAACAAGCGTTCCTTATGTTACAATTGTTTATACTGTTTTATTATGTTAATTGAAAACTTAATGGTCGAGGAGCTCTAATTAGGTAGGTGTATCCCATGCATACCCAGAATCATGACCTTAAACAATCTCCTGGCTGCTGAGACTAGGGCTGGCCCGCTAAGGCGAAACAAGTAGCGAAAAATAAGATCAATCGATAGTCAGAACTACCACGTCCCCTGCAGTAGGACTAACAATAGATTCAGAAAATCACCTGATAAGATCTAATCAACTGTCCAGCTTCCCCCCCAACCGCCCCATATTATATTTATTATATTTAATTTACACAGTATATCATGAACAATAACAATGATTATAGCATTTGTAAGGTTAACAGGATATGTATAGGATAACAGGAGGCATGCGATCCATAAGACATGTGACTCTATAGGTGGCCCCCACGGATTCATGTACAGGATAATAAGATAACATGATAACATGAGATACAATATTTCGTGTGGCACTTAGCTCCGAACATCTTAGATCAATTGCCTGTATGTCCCAATAACAAGATTATTATATTGATATTGATATCAAGAACAGAAAACAGTAATATACTGTATTAAATAGTAATAGAAATACAGGAATTTGTATGTAACAATAATCCATGTAATAGGAGCAGTGATCCATGTAACATGAATACTAAAACAAACAAAGCATGTATACAAGTGAATCCATGTGACAAATACAAGCAATCACAACATAGAGTACCCTATAACGATGATATAAGTAAATGAAATGCAAGTATAGCGTATCCGTGTAATCGGTGATACAAGTACATGAAATAATAGTTCAATGTATTAATGTCTACATGAAATAACAGTGCCCAGTATACTAGCGTGTCCGTGTAACGATGATACTAATACATGCAAGCTATATCAATGTCCACAAATGTGATGTAGCAGTGTCCAGTGTACCAGTGGTCTGTCAGGTAAGGTGATAGTATCAGAGTGATAGATGTAACGTGGATATATGTCAATATATGTACAGATATATCAATACTTGTTATACCACTTTTATGTTATTACTGTGATCGAAATCATAAAGGAATTATAGACAATTATTTATTTTCAAACTCTTCACAACCATTTTAATGATTATTAATTTTATTTATTATTATGAATTCCTTTTATTCATTATTTTATAATCACTCAACATATATAAATGATTCATCTACGTGTTTATTGTAAAGTAAGAATTATCATAACATATTAGTAACCATTAATACATATGAATTTATAATAATTTACTATTTACATGATTTACGGAACAATACTCATGGTTAAATAAATTAAAAACTTAATTTTATTTAACATGATGACATATAATTTATAAAAGAAAAACACTCACATAGTTATCACAGAAATGAAGCTCTCTTTTCTACGATCACAACGGCTTAAGAATCGTCCAGATCGGATACCAAAAGCTCACCTAAACACTAAAATCATTAAAAATAGGTTAAATATGTTATAATAAAATCTAAATTGCAAATATTCTAATTTACCCGGGGGCTTTATGAAATTTTACCTTTATAATGGATCGGGTTTGGGCTGCTCTTTGGTTAGGTTCAGATCCAATATCCAGACCCATTAACTTAAGTGGATGGGCATGGGGTTAATGGTTTAACGGGTTTGGGTTATTGCGTTATACCAATATGAGGAGGAGAGAGAGTGAGAGAACGAGAGAGGGAGAGGGACAACGACAGCGCTAGCCAAGCCAGCGGCAACTCCCTGGCCGGCCGGTCGGTGACGCAAATGGTTCGGGGAAGAGGGTAAAAAGAAAGAGAGGAGATTAAGAAAGTAAAAGAGAGTGGGGAAGGAAAGAGAAGAGGAGGGTGATTGGCAGAGCAACGGAGGCTGGCCTGGGTGTGCCGGCGGTCGGTGCCTGCGGCCAAGTTGAGGGGCTGGGCGGTTCGCTAGAGGAGGATAATTTGAAGAAGAAGAAGTGGAAGAAGAGAGAAGAAAATAAAGAAAAAGATAGCGAGAGAGAAAGAAAGAAATAGCGGGGGAGAAAGGGGGCTGGCCTGCCTTGGTCGGACCGGCGGCGCGGTGACCGGCCTGCAAGTCAGCAGCGACCATGTAGGCAAGGGAGAGGGAGAGAGATGTGGGGAGAAGGAAGGAATGAGAAAGAGAGAGAGAGAGAGAGAGAGAGAGAGACTGTAAGGGAGTTAGAGAGAGGTGAGAGGGAGAGAGAGTGTTAAGGGGGGAGAGATAATAAGCGAGATGAAAAAGAGGGATTTTATCGGGGAGGGAGAGAAATGGCGGTGGAGGAGTAGGTCGGTGAAAGAAAAAAGGAAAAGAAAAGAGAAAGGGGAAAGAAGAAACCAGAAAAGGGAGAAAGAAAAGGAAAAGGAAAAAAGAAAATGAAAAAGGAATTTATTATTATTATTAATATTATTATTTTAATTTAGTCAAATTTTGATTAAATCCAGGAAAATCTCCAAAATTTCTCAAAAATAGAATTTATTATCCTAAGCAATGTTGTGAAATCAGATTTAAGCATTCGGTCTGATTTGCATATTAAAATTTCTGAAATCGATAGGTGATACCTGTAATATCCCTAATCTAAACTACTGTATTTTTAATTTTCAAAAATAATTTTTTTATTTGACTGGTGATATTATCACTATTGTAATTATTATTGCTAATTATTATTGGTGTTAGGTATTACTTATTTATTTTGATATTGGCATTAGTACTAATATTGTTCATTCAGGTTGTGCTCCCTTTGTTTAGCCTTATCCAACCCATTTTCATATCCCTATTCATCCAATACCCATTAGTGATCCTATACCCTTTAGCATACCCATTAACTTTTGATCCAACCCGTTACCCTTATACCCTACAGTTACCATTTGGAGCCAAACCCGCAACCCGAAACCTATTACCCATTTACCTATTTGGATCCTAACCCATTACTCAATCCTTACCCAAACCCATTTAATCCTAACAACCCAAATCCTATCATATCTAAATCCTAACTAATCCCCTCAAAAATCTCCACCAATCCTAATCCCATGATTTTCTCTCCCTAATCCTCTCCTCAAATCCCTAATCCTATCTTCTCCCAACCTCATCAGCCGCCAACACCCAGACGGCCTCACTTCATGGCCGGCGACTCCACAGCAGCCACTCCCTCTTTGATGGCAGCACGGCACCACCACCCCCAGGCCGCAAACCATGGCCGTGGTGCGCAACCACCATCAGCAGCCATCTTCTCCCCTTGCCGAGCGCGCACAGCCAGGCCGCCCCATCTCCTCCCTCTTCTCCATTGGCGCAGCAGCGCCACAGCAGATCCAGCAGCAGTCCGTGGCCGCCCAGACCTCCACCAGTCTAGGCCGGATACTTCCAGCAGACCCCCTCTCCTCCTCTCCAGGCTAGCCGAGTTCCCCAGCCGCAGGAGCAGCCCATCCGGCCTCCGACAGGCCCATGACGCGCACGACAGCGATGCGGCAACAACAGATCAGCACAGCCCAGATCCAACAGGCAGCGAGCGAGCAGCGAGTTCTTCTGATCCACGCTAGCCCGTCGTTGGAGACCGGCATGGTGGCCTTCTTCAGCACCTTGGCTACCCTCCTATGCAGTCCAACAGCGAGGAACGGCACCACAGCGACCGTAACGGCGACTCGCCCGGCAACGATCAGATTTCCCGATGTGAGTGTTTACTCCTTTCGGTTCCTTTTATTTATATGTAATTGATTCTATACTGGTTCAATTGTGTACATAGAATAATGTGTAGTAATTGTGTTTATTGATGTGTGCAAGTAGGGGCTTAGATCCATATATTGTATGAGTAATAGGCATGGACTTGTCTCTGTTATCTGCTCTGGCAGAGTCATTAGTCGACTAATACCTATTATTAGTCGACTAATGTCTCTGCTAGTCGACTAATGTATTCCCTATAGTCGACTAATTTAGCTTCCAGAATATGTGTAACTCTCTGTATCTCTCTGCTGGTCGACTTGATGTATTTAGTAGTCGACCAATAGTTAGTATAGTCGACTTACCCTTAGCCCTAATCGACTTATAGGCTGACCTGGAAGTGTGTAGCTTTCTGTATCTCTGTCAGTCGACTTGCCCTATTAGTATAGTCGACTTGGCCTTGATTAGTCGACTGGGACCATCATATTAGTCGACTAGACATCCCTCTAGTCGACTATTCACTTCCCCTTAGTCGACTAATATGTGGCTGTCAGCTGGGTATAGCTGTTTATTGGATGTAGACTTCACCCATGGGTTATGTAATGATTATTGATGGATGACTACGATCTCGAGAGATATATATTGGTGGTAATGACTTGACTTATTATGATAGATCTTATATGCATGGATTGGGTGTCTTTCCGAGTGTTGGGATCTGATGTTCGACCTTAATAGAAATGTGAACTCCTGAGGATTTGGGAATCAGTGTTATATGTTTGAGTGAGAGGATTAGTACTGGATATTGTTATATGTTGTACACACAATTATTATATCAGATTTCTTGTTGTGTATTGACATTAGATGATTATGGAACTATTGGAATTATTTCTTGGTTGTATTAACTTTGGATTGATCTGGACTTATATTATTTATATTGAATGATGATCAGTAGTTAGAAAAGACTTTTTTAGTGAGTATTTGAGGACACATCAGATATGACTGGATTAGTTGAGTTGTGACTTAGATTGATCTTGAGTTAGAGGTTATCCAAAATCTATATTCCTTATAATGCAACCTGACTTGTATTGGGATGAGATTGACGTTGTTGGCATTTGGGATTTGTTTAGATGATATATTGAAGATGTTGAGTACCAAGAGTAGATAGTCTAGACCATAAGTTATTTGAGGATGATTCCCTTACTTTAATATGATTCAGTATGTGTTGACTTGTTATTCATTTATTGGTGATGATTTAAGTGATGATTCATTCAGATATGGATGTGGACTTGTTATGATGTTAGAGACTGGATTACACCTGTTAACAGAGATTGAGTTATTGTGATAGTGACCTAGTTGATATCAGTGATCTTGTACTCAGAGTTACCAGATAGCAGTTATTAGTTCATTAGTAGATATGTTTATCTTTTTAATGATAACACAAGTGAGAATTAGTTGGATATTAGTGAGCTGAACTTGACTGGCTATGCATGGCACCTGACTGATTAACCTATTTTTTAGATTACTGGGAAATGATTGTTTGAGCGTAACCACGGTACAGTCCTATTGTTCATCGTATACACGGTTACTGTTACTGTTCACTGTTACTGATATTGTTCACCGTGTATACGATTACTAATTGACTGTTACTGTTCTGTTATTGTTACTGTCACCATATCGTCCCAGTGTTCTTGATAATATGGACATTGATTGATTTAACTGATTTGAATAAATAATAAAAGTAATTGAACAACTTACACCGGGATTGGGAAAATTGATGGAGGAGACAACGTCTGTATTTTGGGTGGACCTAGGATACAGGTTACGCAGCCGACTGAGGGTTCCACTGCAGGGTTCCTGGGAGATGACTGACATCCCATCTGTACTGTTACTGTTCCACTGTTTTCACAGTGAGATTACTGTTACTGTTACTGTTACTGAGTACCTAGCGGTACGGCCTGGTTCAGCGCCAGGAAATTGAGGCCGTGGTCCCGGGTATGTACGGGACCCACCTAAAGCATGGACAAAGTCTCTTCCACTAATTTCAATAACTTAGGACCCTGATTGACACGTGTGGTAGGCGTAGTATGGGATGCGCCTATTACAGGTGGCAATTGGTGTTCGCTAACATAATAAATGATAATGAACTGTTAATGCATTGTGACTGACATTAATCACCTGACTGTACATATATACTACTGTGATAGACACATGATTGTAACCAGGATCAGATTTATGACCAGACTTGGATACCAATCTAGTGACATGTGATAGATTACACACCTTGACATTGATTGCATATTTATAGTTGTGCCAGTTGTCTTCTACCTGTATTCATGTTGTCACCATATGTGTTACTGTTCAGTTATTTATTTTGTTACTTAGTCTGCAGTTGTTCTTACTATTATCTATGCACATTGTTCTTCTACACGAGCTTTTCCCCTTTACACACACACTCACCATGGTCGCGTTCTGACGACCCTGGATTTGCACGTCCAGATATTGGACGTTTGTTTATGTTGTGCAGGTGTTCGATGAGACCATACATATTGCGAGGAGCTTGAGTCTCTCTCTGGTTCTGGTATTCTCATCCTTCTTATATTCCTGTTACTTTCATGATTCTCCCTTTACTGTATTCAGCTGCCATTTTCTTTCCGTTATTCATTTGTTATCATGTGTAGTCTTATATGTGTTATTGCAGTGATCGATGATTATTATAGTTCTGATTTATTTATAGTTCAGGTTAATTTAGGCTTAGCGTGTATGCGTGGGGTATTTTCCTCACGTATATACGTCGCCGACTCTCGTCGCGACTCCGTTTCCGCGTATTTTGGGAAGCGGGGCGTGACAGGGTTTTCTTGGTATCAGAGCCAGGTTCGATATAAATCGGACTTGATTCTTACCGATAACTTGAACGAGCTATAATTACACTGCAATATACATATATTATCCATACGATGATATTGACTCCACTTGGAAATTGACTGTTCTCCCTTTGAAAATTTATCCCATTGATCTTCCAATCTCTCTGATTGCATCTATCCGTTCAGAGTAATCTTGATTCCTATTCTCCTTGTCTATTCTATTTTTGCTGATCTTGTCTTTTGGGAATTGTTCACTTCATGCTGAAGATGATAGCAGAGATCAGAGCGCGCAGCGGAATCGTGGTGTCCCAACGAGACGATGTGGAAGCTTGTTTGTATTCTGTCTTGATTCTTGGTTCTTTTATCATTCCCTACCTTATTTAAATTTCGAGGACGAATTTTTTATTAAGGTGGGTAGAATGTAATATCCCTAATCTAAACTACTGTATTTTTAATTTTCAAAAATAATTATTTTATTTGACTGGTGATATTATCACTATTGTAATTATTATTGCTAATTATTATTGGTGTTAGGTATTACTTATTTATTTTGATATTGGCATTAGTACTAATATTGTTCATTCAGGTTGTGCTCCCTTTGTTTAGCCTTATCCAACCCATTTTCATATCCCTATTCATCCAATACCCATTAGTGATCCTATACCCTTTAGCATACCCATTAACTTTTGATCCAACCCGTTACCCTTATACCCTACAGTTACCATTTGGAGCCAAACCCGCAACCCGAAACCTATTACCCATTTACCTATTTGGATCCTAACCCATTACTCAATCCTTACCCAAACCCATTTAATCCTAACAACCCAAATCCTATCATATCTAAATCCTAACTAATCCCCTCAAAAATCTCCACCAAATCCTAATCCCATGATTTTCTCTCCCTAATCCTCTCCTCGAATCCCTAATCCTATCTTCTCCCAACCTCATCAGCCGCCAACACCCAGACGGCCTCACTTCATGGCCGGCGACTCCACAGCAACCAATCCCTCTTTGATGGCAGCACGACACCACCACCCCCAGGCCGCAAACCATGGCCGTGTGCGCAACCACCATCAGCAGCCATCTTCTCCCCTTGCCGAGCGCGCACAGCCAGGCCGCCCCATCTCCTCCCTCTTCTCCATTGGCGCAGCAGCACCACAGCAGATCCAGCAGCAGTCCGTGGCCGCCCAGACCTCCACCAGTCCAGGCCGGACACTTCCAGCAGACCCCTCTCCTCCTCTCCAGGCCAGCCGAGTTCCCCAGCCGCAGGAGCAGCCCATCCGGCCTCCGACAGGCCCATGACGCGCACGACAGCGATGCGGCAACAACAGATCAGCACAGCCCAGATCCAACAGGCAGCGAGCGAGCAGCGAGTTCTTCTGATCCACGCCAGCCCGTCGTCGGAGACCGGCACGGTGGCCTTCTTCAGCACCTTGGCTACCCTCCCATGCAGTCCAACAGTGAGGAACGGCACCACAGCGACCGTAACGGCGACTCTCCCGCAACGATCAGATTTCCCGATGTGAGTGTTTACTCCTTTCGGTTCCTTTTATTTATATGTAATTGATTCTATACTGGTTCAATTGTGTACATAGAATAATGTGTAGTAATTGTGTTTATTGATGTGTGCGAGTAGGGGCTTAGATCCATATATTGTATGAGTAAATAGGCGTGGACTTGTCTCTGTTATCTGCTCTGGCAGAGTCATTAGTCGACTAATACCTGTTATTAGTCGACTAATGTCTCTGCTAGTCGACTAATGTATTCCCTATAGTCGACTAATTTAGCTTCCAGAATATGTGTAACTCTCTGTATCTCTCTGCTGGTCGACTTGATGTATTTAGTAGTCGACCAATAGTTAGTGTAGTCGACTTACCCTTAGCCCTAGTCGACTTATAGGCTGACCTGGAAGTGTGTAGCTTTCTGTATCTCTGTCAGTCGACTTGCCCTATTAGTATAGTCGACTTGGCCCTTGATTAGTCGACTGGGACCATCATATTAGTCGACTAGACATCCCTCTAGTCGACTATTCACTTCCCCTTAGTCGACTAATATGTGGCTGTCAGCTGGGTATAGCTTGTTTATTGGATGTAGACTTCACCCATGGGTTATGTAATGATTATTGATGGATGACTACGATCTCAAGAGATATATATTGGTGGTAATGCTTGACTTATTATGATAGATCTTATATGCATGGATTGGATGTCTTTCCGAGTGTTGGGATCTGATGTTCGACCTTAATAGAAATGTGAACTACTGAGGATTTGGGAATCAGTGTTATATGTTTGAGTGAGAGGATTAGTACTGGATATTGTTATATGTTGGTACACCAATTATTATATCAGATTTCTTGTTGTGTATTGACACTAGATGATTATGGAACTATTGGAATTATTTCTTGGTTGTATTGACTTTGGATTGATCTGGACTTATATTATTTATATTGAATGATGATCAGTAGTTAGAAAAGACTTTATTAGTGAGTATTTGAGGACACATCAGATATGACTGGATTAGTTGAGTTGTGACTTAGATTGATCTTGAGTTGGAGGTTATCCAAAATCTATATTCCTTATAATGGAACCTGACTTGTATTGAGATGAGATTGACGTTGTTGGCATTTGGGATTTGTTTAGATGATATATTGAAGATGTCGAGTACCAAGAGTAGATAGTCTAGACCATAAGTTATTTGAGGATGATTCCCTTACTTTAATATGATTCAGTATGTGTTGACTTGTTATCATTTATTGGTGATGATTTAAGTGATGATTCATTCAGATATGGATGTGGACTTGTTATGATGTTAGAGACTGGATTACACCTGTTAACAGAGATTGAGTTATTGTGATAGTGACCTAGTTGATATCAGTGATCTTGTACTCAGAGTTACCAGATAGCAGTTATTAGTTCATTAGTAGATATGTTTATCTTTTTGATGATAACATAAGTGAGAATTAGTTGGATATTAGTGAGCTGAACTTGACTAGTCATGCATGGCACCTGACTGATTAACCTATTTTTCAGATTACTGGGAAATGATTGTTGACCGTAACCACGGTACAGTCCTATTGTTCATCGTATACACGGTTACCGTTACTGTTCACTGTTACTGATATTGTTCACCGTGCATACGATTACTGATTGACTGTTACTGTACTGTTATTATTACTGTCACCATATCGTCCCAGTGTTCTTGATAATATGGACATTGATTGATTTAACTGATTTGAATAAATAATAAAAGTAATTGAACAACTTACACCGGGATTGGGGAAATTGATGTAGGAGACAACGTCTGTATTTTGGGTGGACCTAGGATAAGGTTGCGCAGCCGACTGAGGGTTCCACTGCAGGGTTCCTGGGAGATGACTGACATCCCATCTGTACTGTTACTGTTCCACTATTTTCACAGTGAGATTACTGTTACTGTTACTGAGTACCTAGCGGTACGGCCTGGTTCAACGCCAGGAAACTGAGGCTGTGGTCCCGGGTATGTACGGGACCCACCTAAAGCATGGACAAAGTCTCTTCCACTAATTTCAATAACTTAGGACCCTGATTGACACGTGTGGTAGGCGTAGTATGGGATGCGCCTATTACAGGTGACAATTGGTGTTCGCTAACATAATAAATGATAATGAACTGTTAATGTATTGTGACTGACATTAATCCCTGACTGTACATATATACTACTGTGATAGACACATGATTGTAACCAGGATCAGATTTATGACCAGACTTGGATACCAATCTAGTGACATGTGATAGATTACACGCCTTGACATTGATTGCATATTTACAGTTGTGCCAGTTGTCTTCTACCTGTATTCATGTTGTCACCATATGTGTTACTGTTCAGTTATTTATTTTGTTACTTAGTCTGCAGTTGTTCTTACTATTATCTATGCACATTGTTCTTCTGCACGAGCTTTTCCCCTTTACACACACACTCACCATGGTCGCGTTCTGATGACCCTGGATTTGTACGTCCAGATATTGGACGGTTTGTTTATGTTATGCAGGTGTTCGATGAGACCATAGATATTGCGAGGAGCTTGAGTCTCTCTCTGGTTCTGGTATTCTCATCCTTCTTATATTCCTGTTACTTTCATGATTCTCCCTTTACCGTATTTGATTGTAGTTCATTTTTGCATCATCTTCCACCTCTTTACCATGCATAAATATCAATAAAAATCTGTTTTTTTATTCCTTTTCTCTCTATTTTTGCAGGTCCATATTTTAATGGAGAGAGGCCCACAAATCCATGTATTTATCAAGAATAAAAGGGGATTAATTCAAAGCCCAAAAGAGAGCCCAAGTGTTGAGCCCTGGATCTGGAATCATCCACGCATCCAGTCAGCAATCTAGAAGATCCACGTGGCCAAACAACCTGTAACAAACTCGCAACAGAAATCTCTGGCGCAACGGCCAAGATTCGGCCGCGGAACGCAGCTTTGGCCGCCTTTCCGCGGCAGGAATCTGGCCGTTGAGCCAGCGATTGATCCCCAGCTATCTGATTCTGAAGCCTTCTTCTCCTGAGGCCTATAAATAGACCATCAGGGCCAGTGCAAAGGGGAGAGGAGAGAATAGAGGAAAGAGCTTGTAATTTTTAGTTTTGCTCTAGGTTTTATTGCTCTTGGTCTTCTTCTTCCTCCTAGAAATTCTGCAAGAGAGAGATAGTGAGAGAGTGAAAGCTTGTAATCAAGGGGTGACAACTTGAAGCAAAGCAAGGATTGATCCAATCTACTTTCTCTTCTTTTGCAATTTCTAGTGCTTTTCATTACTTGCTTTATTTCATTCAAGCTTTACTTTCATTGCATAATGTCTTGTTGTTTTCTTTTTGTTGTAATAGATAGCTAACTTCTTCTAACATGACTAGCTAACAACTAATCTTGCTAACTTCTAAATCTTGGGTGAATGCTAATTCTTAATCTTGCAAATGTTGAGTCTTTTTCATCCCCGATGGGTTACTTTCATTCTTGGCAATCTCTTGTTGTAATTCTCCATATGATTCATGTGTGCCTCATTTAGAGCCTTGTCTTTGAACAAGTGCCTTGATGGAACATGGAGATGGAACACCAAACATATGCTATTTGTTGTACAACTTTCTTACTTCAATGCTAACTTGTTGTATGGCCTTGAATGTCTAATGAATTTTATATCTTCTTCCTTAGCATCCCTTGAGTGACACTCCCCGATTCCATCATGAAATTCTATCTTGAGAGCCGATGAAATCAACGAGGCTACAAGACAAGTCCAAGATGATCACCCATCCATCAAAGGGGAAGTAACTTGACCACAAGCAAGACAAACACTTGCCGATGAATCAACATGAGGCATGCTTCACCCTAACGGAGATTAGTAAGTTAGCAAGTTAGCAATGTTAGTTAGTCATGGCTTTTTCCATTCTAAAAGTCTTTTACAAGTTTCCTTTCTTTTAGCATTCTTTCTTAAGCAATTCTTGTTTTCAAATTCTTTGCACTTTCTTTCATCGTTTCTATTTTCATGTGCCAATCCACCGCAATTCCTTTCACCTATTTTTCATGTCTTTTTCATTCTTTTGAAACAAAGAAAAACTTTCGTTTGTCTTTCTTCAACATCAAACCGTAAAGCTTCCATCGTGAGCTCTCCTTGTGGATTCGACCCGTATAGCTTATGCTACTACTATGATTTGGAAAGGAGTACATTACACATTGTGAATACATTTCGGAGTAATCAAGCACCTAAGGTTGACTCTAAACCTTCTCTCTTTTGTTGAATATCTGTGAGAATTATACTACGCTACTACTACTCTCCTTTTTCCTTATCAAATTTTTGGCGCCGTTGCCGGGAGAGCAACGGTTTTGATTCGATTGAAGAACTAAACGAACTTTCTTCTATGTTGCAGGTTACAGGTGAAGAAACAGGAAAACTAGCATTGCAGTGACATATAAGTAGCCCTGGGCCTCTGCTTTAGAAAGCAGAGACCAGTTGCCCTCTGATTTGCCGCGATTCCACGGCCAAAGCCGCGGATCCGCGGCAAAGAAGAGTGAACTACTAATCTGTTTTGTGCAGGGTTGCTTGCTCTGCAAAAATACAGCTGCTGCAGTACTTAATTCTTGTATGCTTCACCATATTCCTGCTAATAATCAACAGTAAAATATTGGTTGCAAAGTTAAAAATTGATTAGACGTTTGCATTTATAGGCACATGTCTTTTCAATTCTTTTACTTTACTGTTGAAGAGTGCTGGAGCAAGGTACGTGTGCACTGCATATTGATTAGGACTCACTCCTTGTTCGATTTATATCGCTTTGAGTGAACCTTGTTTGCTTATAACTGTACACTTGCACCAACTGATTTTAAGGGCATCACCCATAAATAAGATAAGGTGGGGGATTTCATCACCCTTTCCTTGGCCCAAAAATCATTTTCCAAGCACTCACAATCCCAAGCATGTAAATAAAATCTGATAGACGTTGGCCCTAGGGACATCCGGACTCAGTAGGAGATCGGCTGAGGTTGGAAGTTGATTTTGATTCATACTCCGGTGAAATCAGTGTCTAAGGCAGGGGATTAAGAGGTTAAGCCTCAAAGATACCGTGGTTTGGCGTAATTAAGGCCCGTTGCTTACGCACGGATACCTCCCACCGTATTTTGCCCCTACCTGGCTGATTAGCTGTGGTCTGATTCAAGCAACAACCTTCTTTGGTCCATCGAACAGTTAGGAGTCGTCTAGGTCCAGGAACCCTAGATAGCTTGAGATTGATTTTTTCTTTTATTGTTTGTTATTTTCATTTTTTTTTCGCTGATGTGATCGGTGAACGTTGTTTGTGATTGTACATGCAAGAGTGGTTCCGGGATTCAAATTCTGCAAGACTTGTTAGACTTTCTACACTTGCACATACACCACCTCTTGACACAAACCCAATAATGAAAAACAACGTTTCGCTTCAAGATAGATTCTACCCGATTCGCACTTCGCTTCCATCATGCATTCTTCTCCCTGTTACCAATGGAAATCATTTTGAGCTGAAACCCCAATTCATCAATACACTTCCACGATTTCATGGTTTAGAGTCTGAGGACGCGTACTTCTTCATTCGAGAGTTCAAAGAAGTATGTGTAATGATGAGAATTCCCCAATTGACTGAGGATGCTGTTAGGTTAAGGTTCATACCTTTTGCGCTGAAGGACTTAGCTAAGAAATGGCTTTACAATCTTCCCGCCAGTTCGATATCTTCATGGGATGATTTTGTAAAAGTATTTCTTAAGAAATTTTATCCCATTCATAAGACAGCCCTCATGAGAAAGAACATCATGCAATTCAAGCAGGAATCACACGAACCCTTCTGGAAATATTTTGAGCGTTTCAAAGATCTTTTAGCCTTATGTCCTCATCACGGCATAGAGAAATGGCGTCAGTGCCAAATTATCTATGACGGACTTGATTATCAAACGAAAACACTCCTTGAATCCATGTGCCAAGGGGAATTTTTGAAGAAAGATGAGAATCAAGGGTGGGATCTCTTTGAAGCCCTAGCTGAGAAAACCATTCAGTGGGAGTCATGCTCAGATAAACCCACTCCTACTACTTCCAGAACCGGTATGCATTCCATAGAATCCTCTATAGCTGCTGAAGCCAGATCACACATTAATGAAGAGGATAGAACTTCTTAAATCACGGGAACATTCTGCTGTTAATCAGGTCAACCCATCACCTATGGTCAAACCTGTTGCACCTTTTGCCATGACCTCAATCATATCTTCGAGGAGTGTCCTATGTACCAGTCTCAATCATATCAGGAGAATACGAATGCCACTTTCACCAGACCCAATCACAATCCACACTCCAGTACATACAACCCGGGATGGCGAAACCATCCAAATTTTTCATGGAGTCAGTCTGGTCCTGAGCAACATAGGCCACCATTTCCACATCCATATAATGCTCAGTCTCACCCACACAGTTTCAATCAGAATTCACCGAATTTTCATCCATATCAAAGTCCACCACAATCACAATCCTATCAGAGCCCACCACACTACCAAACACACTTCTAGTCTCAATATCACCAACATCCACCCCAGAATGATTCACTATCAAGGTTAGAAAAGATGATAGAAACCCTAACAAAGATCCATCAACAGGATATGACCAAAGTACAGGCCCAGATTGGACAACTGACTAATTCTTTCAATAATATACAAAAGGAATGTTTCCAAGTCAGCCAATGCCCAATCCCAAAAATCACTTCCCTTTGCATGAAGTGGAAGACATGGGCCGCAGTCATTGCAACGCTATTCATATCCTGAGATCTGGCAAACAGGTAGACAATAGGGTTTCTACTCAACCATCCCATCCAGTTCCAAAACCATCCCCTCCAGTTCCAAAGTCAACACCTCCAGTTCCAGTACAACCAACTTCTGACAATCCATCTTCTAGGCTGAGCCATCAAAAGCCAAGGGAAAAGAGAAAGTCAATGAGCAACCTTATAAGCCTAAGGCACCATTTCCAAATAGGCTTACAAATCACAAAATGAATGCTCATATGGAGAAGATAAGAGAAATGTTCAACAAGGTCCAAATCAATGTCCCTCTTCTTGATGCCATACAACAAGTGCCATCATATGCAAAATTCTTAAAGGAAATGTGCACCAAGAAGAGGAAAACACAAGTCCCTAAGAAAGTCTTCCTGGCATCACACATCAGCGAGTTGTTCACTGGGCCCGTTCCTGTGAAATACAAGGACCCAGGGAGCCCGACCATATCTTGCGTCATAGGACAGACTACCATCAATATGGCACTACTTGATTTGGGGGCCAGTATCAATCTCCTGCCTTTTTCTGTGTATCAACAATTAGGGTTAGGTGATCTCCGCCCGACCCAAATGATGATACAACTAGCTGATCGCTCTGTCAAGAGACCTAAGGGGGAAATTCACGATGTCCTTGTCAGAGTTGGGGAGTTCATTTACCCTGTGGATTTTGTAGTTCTTGAGACACAACCTGTGTCTAATACCAATCATAGGGCCCAGACTCCTGTCATCTTGGGACGACCATTCCTAGCTACTGCTAATGCCATCATCAATTGTAGGAATGGGTCAATGAGGATAACTTTTGGGGATATGACAAGAGAATTGAATGTCTTCAGCATGCAACCTCGTAGGATTAAAGATCAAACATTCGTGGTTAATTTTGTCAGAAACAATTGTGAGGAAACAAGAAAAGATGAGTCGCAAGTTTGCGATTCTCTTGAAGTGAAAGATCCTGTTATCCGAGTACCCTTTAAAAAGGGGAAAGTTGATTTGGATATCTTCACTTTCAGTGAGCCAACTATGAATGTATCCCATGAGGATATGATTCAAGAACCTCTGATTGATATACTTTTAAAGACCTCTTTGCTGAAGAAATCATGTGTCTGGATGAGCCAACCCGGGGTCGGTTAACTGACTGTACAACTCTGAAGGAAAATGTTGACCTCAGTTTTGAAGAGTTGTATGAAGAAGAGCTGGAATTTCTTAATACTGGGAGTGAAGAAGTTCAGAGTGAAAAATGTGGTGAGGAAGAAATTCTTAGTGAACAATGTGGTGAAATGAGGATGAACAATAATAAACAATTGAAACTGGAAATGTCTAAGGCTCAGGAAATAATTCAACTCGTTTCCCAACTGAGCCCGCGCAAACAGACACACTGGAACGACGGGAAACGGGCTAGAGGGAAACGACCAAAGAAAAGCCTAGGCGATGGACACACTTGTACATATTCTTTGTAAATAGTTTTTTTATACACTTTTGTAAATAAACAAAATAAAAAAAAGAAAATGAGGGACTTTTGTGCAAATTCCTTTAAAAGAGTTCTACCACTTTCAAAATTCAAATCTCCCAAGTCCTTAGGTTTCTCCATAACTCTTTTCCTAGGGTCAAACTCCTTTTTCAAAACTCAAATCCCTAGGTTGTAAATATCTTTTTACCTAGGGATAAAAGTGGAACTCTCATTTTTTTTCCCTCCCTATAAATACTCTCTCTACCCTACCCCTCCTCCCTCAAACGAAAAAGTCATCTCAGATCTGAAATCCCACTCAAAGCGCCGCCTTCTGCAACTTTTCTGCTCCTCTGTTTCAACCAGAAAGCCGCGACTCCGCGACCCAGGCCGCGCATCCACGGCCAACCTGACTTTTCTGGAGCAGCGCCAAGTTCTTCACCGATCGATTTCTTCCCCTGGTGGCCGATCTGCTGTCACATCTTCCCGAACCCATCTCCTGTGCCCTCTGCAAGACCGAGATTTGTTTTCCCCCCACGACTTCCGGGGTGGTTTGAATCTTGATCTCTCCAATTTTATTGCTTTAATCTTTGATTATTATCATGGCACCTTTAATATTTGCTGAGAAAGACTATGGGAAAATCTTGTGTGACTCGAATGGATATGGCCATATGTTTCTAGATAGAATTAGGGCTTGGGATTGGTATACGCTAGTGTACGACAACTCTGAAAACGATGCATTTTATTGTCCCGAATTGGTGACAATGTTTTACACTCACATTACCATGCATCTGTTGACACGCAAACATACCAATTTACTGTGCACATGCCCATGGGTGACTGGTTCATCACTCTTCCTCTTCTTGAGGAACACACAAATGTCCCCATTCATCAACAACACAGCGATCCCCTCCCACTGATAGATTATATGACACTCTGGGGCTCGCTGCACTGAGCAGGACCGTGGGCTCAAGGCCAGCACTAACTTTAGGAATGTTCACTGCATTGGATGCTGGATCCAACGTAACATTCTAGGGCTGGACCACACGACTTCCTTCAACCGCCCGGTGTTGCAAATAATCCACGATTTAATGACCAGGCAACACACGGTCTGCTTAAATAAGGTCATCTTCCACGCTATCATAGCCAACTCTTCGCGCACTAGAGGTGCCAAACACTCTCACCCAATTCTGATCACGCGTCTGTGTAGGACTTTTCTACCGGACGCCGTATTCGATTCATTTGACCGAGTGTTTGTTGCACCTGAGCGACCCATCAGTTCTTATAATAGCTGTCTGCACGCGGTTTGGACTCCTAGTGTCCAACCCGAAGATGTACCGGTGGAGTCCTCCTCTGAGGAGAGTCTTGAGGAGGAAGATGAGCCTGAGTTTTGGCATCATGATCCCCCAGCAGAATCACGTGCCTTCATGTCCACCATCTGGAAGGGCATGAAGAAAATTTTTAGGGGGCAGGTCAGGCTTAGAAAGAAGGTGGAGGAGCAATCCTCGAGGTTGGACCGCATTGAGGCGGGGCTCAGACGATCTCAGTCGGCTGGACCCAGCACCACCGCTGGTCCAAAGAGACGGAGGGAGTGATTTCATACCTTTGACCTATTTCATGCATCTTTTTATCTTGCATACATTGAGGACAATGCATGAGATAGGTATGGGGGGGTAGATTCTAACCTAGGATTTTTATTTTCTTTTTAGGCTTTTTATTTTTATTTGTAGGATTTTCATTTTCTTTTAGATTTTTATTTTCTTTTAGATTTTACTCTTTCTTTTAGAAAAATAAATATATATATATATATAAAAAAGAAGAATTTTTGATCCATGTTTAAAGAATCAAACTTGAATTTAGGGATTAAGGAAGCTCTTAACTATGATTTCTAATTATAAGTCGAAAAGAGGAGTTTTGTTGGATTTTTAGGTTAAGTAATAAAGGATAAGAAAGATTACTAGATTTTAATTCTTTCTTTAGGATATATACATTAAACATATTGAAGGATTAATCAAAGACTTTGTGACTTTATTTACATATATATATAATAAAAAAGAAGAAGAAAAAAAATGTGTATATAATAACTAAATAAATACTTAGCCACTAATTAAGCTGGTTAGTCGTGCCTCAAGAAGCATGGCAAGTCACGCCTAAAGGTGGTTAAGTCCTTAGTATTCATGGCCTAGTTTACTTGAGTCATTGAACCCGAGGGATGTTTTCTCATCTGGTGCCCTAAGACCGACTGGTTTGGGAGTCATCGGTAAGAGGCTCGTTACAAGGGTAAATTAGAAAGCCTAAGGAATCTAAGGAAATGTAAATAAATAAATACTGTATATAAAAAAGAAAAAAAAGAAAAAAATATATATATTGTTATATATATTAGTAAATAAATAAACTTAGTCTAAGAAAGATCCTTCATATTTATAGATGTATATATACAAGGATTGATGCAAAATCCGGTTTTTGATCTCTTCCTTAAAAACTTAACCTAAGTTGAAAACAAAACTCTAAATAGGCGCTTATAAGAAGAATGACAAGTTTAGGATAACCTGAAACCTATAACTCAAGTTAAAATCTTAAAAACATGGATCAAAAATTTTCACTAACACTTTTCTTTTTTTATGGATTTTGTGGGTCCAATCCGCTGAAAACCCTCAGGAGACAACACTCCTCCTCTAGGGTAACCTAGAGGTTTAACGGCTTGTTACACGTGCTCAGTGCAATCGTGTCACCTACGAAAGTGGTGTAATAATCTAGTTAGGATTTTTCTTTTTTCTTTCTTTTTTGCTCGAGGACGAGCAAAAGCTAGGTATGGGGGTGTGATTGTAGTTCATTTTTGCATCATCTTCCACCCTTTACCATGCATAAATATCAATAAAAATCTGTTTTTTATTCCTTTTCTCTCTATTTTTGCAGGTCCATATTTTAATGGAGAAAGGCCCACAAATCCATGCATTTATCCAGAATAAAAGGAGATTAATTCAAAGCCCAAAAGAGAGCCCAAGTGTTGAGCCCAGGATCTGGAATCATCCACGCATCCAGTCAGCAATCTAGAAGATCCACGTGGCCAAACAACCTGTAACAAACTCGCAACAGAAATCTCTGGCGCAACAGCCAAGATTCTGCAGCGGAAACGCGGCTCTGGCCGCGTTTCCGCGGCAGGAATCTGGCCATTGAGCCAGCGATTGATCCCCAGCTGTCTGATTCTGGAGCCTTCTTCTCCTGAGGCCTATAAATAGACCATCAGGGCCAGTGCAAAGGGGAGAGGAGAGAATAGAGGAAAGAGCTTGTAATTTTTAGTTTTGCTCTAGGTTTTATTGCTCTTAGTCTTCTTCTTCCTCCTAGAAATTCTGCAAGAGAGAGATAGTGAGAGAGTGAAAGCTTGTAATCAAGGGGTGACAACTTGAAGCAAAGCAAGGATTAATCCAATCTACTTTCTCTTCTTTTGCAATTTCTAGTGCTTTTCATTACTTGATTTATTTCATTCAAGCTTTACTTTCATTGCATAATGTCTTGTTGTTTTCTTTTTGTTGTAATGGATAGCTGACTTCTTCTAACATGACTAGCTAACAACTAATCTTGCTAACTTCTAACTCTTGGTGAATGCTAATTCTTAATCTTGCAAATGTTGAGTCTTTTTCATCCCGATGGGTTACTTTCATTCTTGGCAATCTCTTGTTGTAATTCTCCATATGATTCATGTGTGCCTCATTTAGAGCCTTGTCTTAGAACAAGTGCCTTGATGGAACATGGAGATGGAACACTAAACATATGCTATTTGTTGTACAACTTTCTTACTTCAGTGCTAACTTGTTGTATGGCCTTGAATGTCTAATGAATTTTGTATCTTCTTCCTTAGCATCCTTGAGTGACACTCCCCGATTCCATCATGAAATTCTATCTTGAGAGCCGATGAAATCAATGAGGCTACAAGACAAGTCCAAGATGATCACCCATCCATCAAAGGGGAAAGTAACTTGACCACAAGCAAGACAAACACTTGCCGATGAATCAACATGAGGCATGCTTCACCCTAACGGAGATTAGTAAGTTAGCAAGTTAGTAATGTTAGTTAGTCATGACTTTTCCATTCTAAAAGTCTTTTACAAGTTTCCTTTCTTTTAGCATTCTTTCTTAAGCAATTCTTGTTTTCAAATTCTTTGCACTTTCTTTCATCGTTTCTATTTTCATGTGCCAATCCACCGCAATTCCATTCACCTATTTTTCCATGTCTTTTTCATTCTTTTGAAACAAAGAAGAACTTTCGTTTGTCTTTCTTCAACATCAAACCGTAAAGCTTCTATCGTGAGTTCTCCTTGTGGATTCGACCCGTATAGCTTATGCTACTACGGTGATTTGGAAAGGAGTACATTACACATTGTGAGTACATTTCAGAGTAATCAAGCACCTAAGGTTGACTCTAAACCTTCTATTTGTTGAATATCTGTGAGAATTATACTCCGCTACTACTACTCTCCTTTTTTCTTATCAGTATTCAGCTGCCATTTTCTTTCCGTTATTCATTTGTTATCATGTGTAGTCTTATATGTGTTATTGCAGTGATCGATGATTATTATAGTTCTGATTTATAGCTTGTTCAGGTTAATTTAGGCTTAGCGTGTATGCGTGGGGTTTTTTCCTAATGTATATACGTCGCCGACTCTCGTCGCGACTCTGTTTCCGCGTATTTTGGGAAGCGGGGCGTGACAATACCGGTCGACACCGGTTTGGCCAGATTTTGACTAATTCAGAAAAATCTCTAAAATTATTTTAAAATAGAGAATATGATCTTGAAGAATAATTTGAAAACAAATTCTAAAAATTCAACTCTATTTGTAAATTAAAAATCATGGAGTCGATTATCGGTATCGGTCGACACCAAATTCGGGAATTTTCCAAAATAATTTAAAAAATTCCAAAAAATTCTAAAAAATATAAAATATTAAAAATAATAATTGGAGGTGAAATTCATTCAGTCGGACTATTAGAAGGTCAAATCAAATACGTACACTGTATCGAGTATTTGATACTATGACACATACATCTAGGGTCAGGGGTTACATATAGAGTCGACTGGTGATTAACAGAGAGTTGGGTCTATATTTAAAAGAGAGTTGGGTCTATATAGTAGTCGACTAATATTGACTATTAGTCAACTAATATTTTCTATTAGTCAACTTAATGCGGTGACATATGGTAATCCTGAGTTTGTTTATGATTTCATTTCTGATCCAATTTCAGAGTTTTTGGTTTTCTTTTGTTCGTGGACTCTTTGGCTATATATTGGGGGTATTGTCCATATTGATTATAACCTTTAGAGAGAGGTGAATTGCATTGAGAGTTCTAGGGTTAGTTTGTTTGAGAGAATTCTACGGCGACTTACGTAGATTCTCAATTTGGATCTTTAGATCAATTTGTAACCCTTGTAACTCAGTTGTTTGAATAAGAATCTTCTCCCTTCTTCTTCAATGACGTAGGCAAATTGTCGAACCTCATTAAGTCATTTGTTTCTTGTTTTCTCTCTTTGATTTTGTGTTCATGTCATATGGTTTGTAATTGACTCGGCGTTGGAACGCTAATCTCGGGTGATTAGTGTGTCGATGATTGATTGGAACTCTTCCGGAGGGCGCAACACCGAGGTTATTCCCCTTTGGTAGGTCGTACATGTAATGTAGAGAAGGATTTGTAGCGCTAAAGAGTGTTTTGTGTCAAATGAGAGCAATAATTGGCTCCTTTAGGTACAAGTTCACTCACTCGAGCTACACCTCGTAATAACAGATTTAATTAATGTTTAGCAACAAAAATTTCAATTGTTTAGTGTATATTTTGGTTATACAATACCTGATGTTTGTAGTGGTCAGAGTTTGATCTTCTTTAGGATCGTGACACGTATTCAACCTCGTCAACAGTATCTAGAATAAGCAATAAACTCAACGTACTGGCAGGCTCATTGCAGGGCAATGAAGAAAGTCCGAGTACCTTCCCGAAGTCAAGAAAGTTCGAACACCTTTTCGAAACCGTTCCTCCCTCCAAGGACACTCAGTTGTTCTCGAGGCCGCTTCTCTCTCCGATGGCACTCAACTGTTCCCAAGGACACTCAGCTGTTCCTGAAGTCACTCCTCCTTCTTAGGACACCTCCGTCCCGAGAACTCCCATGCTTCCGATCGTGCTGAGGCCCACTCCTTTTCAGAAACTTCTGCTCCGTGCAAGATAGCTACAAACCTCCCTCCTTGATCTCTACCAATAAATAGCTACAATAATAGACCTCCTTGATTTTCGTCTTTAGTTACACAGTCCGACTTCCCCCACGATCATAACATTTTGGGCAGTTATGGACTGAGAGGATTTTTGACAGGCAATTCTAACAATCAAGCGTCCAACAATTACAACAACTCCGCACATGAAGATCATGACAGTTACGCAAATCTCACAAGCATTTCATCCGCCTCCAGGCCAACAATTCCGTATAAATAGACATTCTCCTCGAACGAGAGTGAGGAGCATGGGATCTAAGATATTGTAACAACAAGAGAGCTTTTGCAACTATCACTGTAACTTCTTAAAAATAGTGAATTCTCTCTCTCCTCCCTGTGGTTTTTCCCAACTTAGGTTTCCACATAAAAATCTCCTGTCTTTGCTTGCTCTGTGTTAAAATCTTTATCGGGTTTCGATAATCCAAATCTCCTCAACTCCGTGGTGCGAGATTAACCGTTCGATCAATCGTATCGAAAATCTCCCACGACAATGTTGTAGAAACATTTCCAATTTCTATAATATTTTTCATTTATTTCACATTCTGTCTGATGTTTTTCTTTACAGGTAAAAACTATTAAGGTAGTGTGAAATTAGCCTAACACTTTGTTTGAAGATTGTTACCTTCACACAAACGCTCTTTATATTCAAGACTTCTAGCTTCATCCTAAATGGAAATTTAACGTTTGGATTAAGGAAAATTCCGAAAAGTAATATGTAAACTGCATGAACATTTTACTTTTTATTTTTTTTCAAAGAATTTAATGACATCATTTACACTTTTAGTATGGTAAAACAAAATATAAATATATTGGTAACTACAGTATGAGCTTTTCTTCTTCCCCTACATGAAAATCAAGGTTCGCTCTTCGTCAACTTAAATGTAATATTTTTTAGACATTGGTTTATTGCTTTCTCTATAATGTTATTACTATAATTTTTCTTGGCTTAATATAAATTAATTTTGTTTCTTAAATACCGTCTGGCCTAAAATTGCTCCACTCAAATAGTCATAAAACCATTGAGAAGAATACACGACATTGCTCTTTTTTTTTTAGATAAAACCATGAGGCAAAAATCCCCCGATGTTTCATTAATAAGAACTTAACGAAAAATTCTCAAGATAAATGGGTACAAACTTGTACGAAACACTCATATGTAATTTGATCCTTCAAAATAAAAGAAAAAAAGGAAAGAAAAAATTGAAAAAAATGAAACCAACGGGACACCGAAGTCGTGGCTTCTCCCCTGCACCGTAATTCAGGAGTAGGCAGCTCAGACCCGTCCAACCCTTAGCCGGATCTCCCGCCAATGCCGTTCGGCATCTGCAAATCAGATCTTCTCATTCCATGATCGGATTCCCAACCGAAGCCCTGACATTTCCTCTCCACTGTAATTACGATATCTGCAGCTCAGAAGGCCACTCCTTGGTCGGCCAATTTTAACACGGTATTTGCAGCTTTGATTGGTCATCGTGTGGCTGGTTTTCCCACAACCAGGTTGTGGCATGTCCCCACCACTGCCACTGCGGCCTAAAATCTGACCACATCCGGCCGGTCACCCCTCTCAAATCCAGCAATCCTCAACCAAACATCCCCACTAGATCCAACCACCTCAGGGCCAGAGCCACCCTTACTCTCTTCGGCCCTTGCCCAAATCTTAGAGCACTACAAAAACCTATTCTCGCCCCCCGGAGAAGAATCTTAACTCCATTCGTAGCAAATTTCACGATCTGAAGAAATCACAATCGTCGACCTCGCTTTTAGTGAGGCTGGCCGGCCTTCTCAACTCGCCTTTCACCTCGACGGTCGGAACCACTCGGAAGCTGAAGGTCACCATCGTCGGTGACGAATCAATGTACTCAACAGCATCATCATATTGACGATCGTGCCTCGTGAAGATGCCGTCAACAACGAAACATGTCATCAAGAGATCTGTCAGATTTGCTCTGGATCCAGCCTCCCCTCAGCCGGATCTGGCCTCATCATCCCAGCGAACTCTGTCCGCGCTGCATCTGACTCTGGTGCAGTCATCGAGCCCGGCCTTGCCGCACTCATCCTCATCGTAGTCATCGTCGGCTACGTCCTTTTCGACCTCGGCTACGGGTGCTCGGATCTGGCCGGATCCTGCCAAAACTTCACGTCAAGGGCATATCCGGTTGCCCATTGGTCAGATCTGGTCGGATTCGGCCACCCCATGGTCGGATCTGGCCGGATCCGGCCTCTCATTGGCCAGATCTGGCCTCCCCTTGCCAGATCCGAAGGTCACGGCCGGTTCTGGCCACCCCAACATAGCTAACTCTGGCGCAGCCATCGAGCCCGCCTTGTCGCGCTCGTCCCCATCACATTCAACTCTAGCGCAGTCATTATTTGCTGTGTCCTCCCCGACATCGACACCGGGTGCCCAGATCTGACCGGATCCGATCAAAATTCCATGCCCGACAGATTTGATCAGATCCAGCCTCTCCTTGGCCAGATATGAAGGTTACGACCGGATTCGGCCACCCCCAAAGGAAAAATAAGAAAGATAAAGAAAGAAAACTTGGATTTGAATTTTGCGAGGACAGAAGCTAGAGGGAGGGAGAGGAGGAGAGCAGGATGGCGACGATCTCCTCCTTCCCCAGAGATTTGATTGGATTAGTTTTTTTTTTTTTTTGTTTTTGTTTGTGGGTGGGGTGGGGGGGTGGTGAAGGCCTGTTTCCTTTGTTATTGTTTGGGGTTCAGTTCAACTCGTTTCGCCCCTCTTTCCTCTCTCATTCTCTCAAAAGTTGTCCTCGAAGGCCCGTTCACAAAAGTTTCCTTGATCATTGAAACACTGAAAGCTAAAATTTCCACGAGAATACCTTATTAGATCAAGGATTTAAAGAGAAAGTTATAGCAGATATATTCTTATTGTCTCTTGGTACATTTTTATTTTTTTTATTTTACATTCTACATAAACTAAGGGTATGAAGCCACCAATTTTTACTTTAGGCGACCAATCAAAGGCCAATTTATCAATAGCTGTTTATCCATAGATTTATCCATAATTTTTTTCTTGAAGCAAAGTTTTATCCATGATTGGTCAAAACATATTACCTCTGGGTTAGTCAAGCTTGATCAAAACCCATCTGTCTTTTTTCCCTAGCGTTTGAGTGACGATTCCTTACCCTTTTTATATATTTATCTAATATTTAAGTGGAAAAGAGTTTTGCGCAGAGGTCACGGACCAGAACAGACCTTATTATGATTCGATGGCACAGCACTGGATCCAAGTGACTCAAGACAAGGGTCTGTATATTTTCAATTAAATTACACTTACCCCACCCCCCAAAACAACGAGGAAAGACACAGACGGACAGAGTCCAAAAGAGAGAACCTGAAACTAATCTGAACCTTCAATCATCACTTCATCCTACAATATATACCCCCTGCACTCCCTTCTCATTTCCTCACACAAAGAAATTCTCATTGATAGCAATTACTTCCATTGAAAAAATCGCTTCCTCTACTTGGTTTCTTTTAGCATTCCTTTCATTGACCATCATCAAGGATGCTCATCTCTTCTGCTTCGCTGATCCTACCGATGGCTTCACTCCTGTGCCGCTAACAGAAAAGAACTTCAAGAAGCAGCGGCCGTTCAATCTACCTCTCAACGATCGTTATGGCGATACTGATGGAGTGTGCAAGCTCTGGGTCTACGACACGGACAAGCCCCATTTTCCCGGCAGTGGAACCAGGCCCCGTACTGAGATTCGTATTACAGTAATATTAATGGCTTACTAATTAACCCCTCTCTCCCGATCTGAATTTGATCAGCACAAGAATAACGATAAAGAGACCGGTGAAGCCCACTTAACAATCGGCTCCTAGCTCCTACTATGACCAAGCTGTTGGTATTCTGCTTAACAAGAATCAATCTGACAACTAATCAAGATCACTGAGATATCAACAATCTAATTGGCCAGGTCGGCAAATATCAGGTGGGAGGTTTTCCGTTCAATAGAATGTTCCTTAATTTAAGAACCACCTTTCAATTTCCTTCCTTGGTTAAAGCACCAATTAGACTGAATCTAAGTCAGTCTCGATATACTGTAAAGTATATCCCCTGTATAAAGGACTTAATCCACTTATACAGTATTTAGATTGAGGTACGCTTAAAGCAAATCTCCTTAAGACAATTACGTCCCCCGCACCGGTGCTAACGGGATAATGGACGCTGGTCTCCCAAGATACAACACTCTTTCACGGTATTTGGATAGCACTACCAAATCACCGTACGGTCGAACCGTAGTCAACCAGTACCTTCATAGGATCTTTGAAGCAGCGGTACAAGAACAAATTTCAAACGAATATCTGCCTTTACTCTCTGGAGGAGCACCCACTATTGAGGACGAAGGATGGTTGAAGAATATTATTTTTTCAGAAGTACCAGATTCAGACAACAATTCTTATAAAAGAATCTATTGAATTTTCTGATTCCTCTTTCAGAACAATTTTGCAGAATCTCCTTTTTGGAAGTCGCTTCGGATTCCCACTTCACGCTGGAAGTCGCTTTCACGCTGGAAGCCCAGTTCAGAAATTCACTTTAGAACTTTAGAGAGAGAGAGATCTTTCTGGTTTGGTGTGTCTGAGAATGAAACTCTGGAGCGCTATTTATAGCGTTCCGGAGGGGCATTCTCGTCCGCCAAAAGACAACAGTTGCGACGGTTCGGACAGAACCGTCGCAACCGTTCAACCGCCCAACCGCACGGTCGGTTTTTCTGACAGCGGTTGGCGAGCGGTTCTGATCCGTTCGCAGACAGCCGTTGGCGGGCGGGCTGGAGCGGATTGGGTAGTGGAGTGGAGCAGTTCTGTTCGGCCCATACCTTGAGACCCGATTCAAAAAGAACCAGGCCAGGTAGGGAACCCGAACCCGACCAAGCCCAAGCCCAAGCCCGGACCGTGCCCGAGCCGGCCCGGCTCCGGTTCCGGCACCGGCACAGGCGCCGGCCGGCCGCCGCCAGCGGCGGCGCGCGCGCGCGCACGTGCGAGCATAGTTCCCTCCTTTTCGCGTGCGAAAACTCCAAGTACCCAAGGGCACGCCCTTTATTCTCAATTTTCTCTATTTATACACCATAGGCTTCCATCCCATGGCCAATGTGGGACTAAATGCTTGTAGCTAACTTTAGTCCCATTTGGCTTTGAATTAGGCAATTTTTGGACTTGAATATCTCATTCATTCGAAGTCGGAATTGAACATGTGAATATACCACGTTTATCCCCAATGGAAGGAGAACACACTCCAACCATCATCCAGTTGATTCGATCAACGGATCTCGCCATAATTCAGCTCGAAGATTCATATACATATTCTTTAATTTTAACAATCCCCCACAATGAATGGAGATTCAAGGAATGACACACAAAGAGACTGACTCTATTGTGAAAGGTACTTGAGAAAAGAAACTGCATAAGGATAGGTGAACTAGGTCTTGAACCTTCCATAGCGAAAGCTTTATCGGACTTACTGGCTAATCAGTGAACTAGGTCTTGAACTGTTAGCCGTTAGTGTAAGCCAAGTCAACAAGCTTCACACAGTAACTTTCCAAATCAACTTTGGTTCTCGGTTGTGTCCGTTTTGGCCCTGGACATTCTTGGTTTCAGAGAGTATCTTTAGGGAATAACAGCCTCCATAGAAATTCCCAAAGAGCCGACCCAACTCTATACTCCCATAGGTGATGGACCTATTAAGAGTAGTCTACTCTACTCCACTTGTTTAGTAACAAGATATAGGCATCATTAAAAGCGTTAAGCTTATCCTTAACCCACTTGTAGAAAAGCACTTATGTGCACCTTAGGAATGGATTAGAGTCAAGCTCCCAAGTGCTTACTTGCTGAGTCAATCATAACTAGTTTTTCCTCTTGAACTTAGTCCGTGGGATCTCCAGTCGCTAAGTGAGGTTTCCATTAAGCTGACTCGGTAAGGTTAGGCTTTTAGACCCATTCCCCTCGATGCGCAGTTTATACGCTCTCCACTTAAACCTTTAGTAAGCGGATCCGCTAAATTATCCTTTGACGATACAAAGTCAATAGAGATAATTTCATTTGAGAGCAACTGCTTCACGGTATTATGTCTACGACGAATATGTCTAGACTTACCGTTGTATATAACATTTTGTGCCCTAGATATAGCTGCTTGATTATCGCAGTGTATACATATAGCGGGCACTGGCTTTTGCCACAATGGTATATCTTCTAAGAATTGTCGAAGCCATTCTGCTTCTTCTCTAGCCTTATCTAAGGCTTTGAATTCCGATTCCATAGTGGAACGGGCAATACATGTTTGCTTAGAAGATTTCCATGATACCGCTGCTCCTGCTAGAGTAAATACGTATCCGCTAGTTGATTTTGATTCCTCAGAATCTGCAATCCAATTAGCATCACTGTATCCTTCCAATACAGGTGGATACTGTCCATAACTCAAGGCATATTCCTTGGTATGTGATACGTAACCCAATACTCGTAGTAGAGCGGTCCAATGTAGATCACTAGGATTACTAGTGTATCTACTTAACTTGCTTACAGCGTAAGCAAAATCGGGTCTAGTGCAATTCATCAAATACATTAGACTCCCGATAATCTGAGAATACTCCAACTAGCGTATCCCAGTTCCTGTATTCTTATGAAGGTGGACGTGTGGGAGAAAAGGATTTGCATTCTCTTTTATCCCATGATCCTTGAATCTTTCTATCATCTTATCCACGTAGTGAGATTGAGATAGACTGATTCCATCTGGTGTTCTAGTAATTTTAATTCCTAAAATTACATCAGCAACCCCCAGATCCTTCATATCAAAACTGTTGGATAACATTCTTTTAGTGGACTTAATAATCTCAATATTAGTCCCAAGTATCAACATGTCGTCTACATAAAGACAAACAATGATACATGCATTTCCAACTGTTTTCGTGTAAACACACTTATCGCATTCATTGATAGTGAATCCATCTTTGATCATGACACTATCAAATTTCTCATGCCATTGTTTTGGAGCCTGCTTTAAACCATATAAGGATTTTACCATTTACACACCTTGTGTTCTTGGCCCTTGACTATAAATCCTTCTGGTTGCTCCATATATATCTCTTCATTTAATTCACCATTTAAGAATGCAGTCTTGACATTCATTTGATGGATATCTAAGTCATGCAATACTGCAATTACAATTAACATCCGTATGGATGTTATTCTTGTTACTGGTGAATAAGTATCGAAGTAGTCAAGTCCTTCTTTTTGCCGATAACCCTTGGTTACTAATCTAGCCTTGTACTTATCGATAGATCCATCGGGTTTTAATTTTCGTTTGAAAATTCACTTACACCCAATTGGTTTACTGCCAGGAGGCAAGTTTACCAATTCCCAAGTATGATTACTTAGTATGGATTCTATTTCGCTATTTATAGCTTCTTTCCACATTTGAGCTTCTGGGGTTGACATGGCCTCTTTAAATGTTTGAGGCTCGCTCTCAATAGCGTATGCTATGAAATCTGGACCAAAAGATTTTGAGATTCTAGATCTCTGACTTCTTCTTGGTTCAGTTTCCACATTTACATTCGGTTCCTCGGAACTTTCGTCCCTGAACGCCATCTCGTGTGTTCTTTTCCCAGAAGTCTTATCTGCTTCCCGTTTGTATGGAAAGATGTCTTCAAAGAACACAGCATCTAGAGATTCGATAATCATGTTTACATGAATATCTAGTATTTTTAATTTATGAACCAGAAATCTGTAGGCACTACTATTCAAGGCATAGCCTATGAATACGCAGTCCATAGTTTTTTCTCCCAACTTAGTCTTTTTAGGTAATGGTGCCAGTACCTTTGCAAGGCACCCCCACATTTTGAGGTAATGGTAGGAAGGTATCCTTCCATGCCATAACTCGAATGGTATAAGACCAAGTTTCTTGTGGGGTACTCTATTTAGAATATGATTTGCAGTTAATAGAGCTTCCCCCACAAGTTCTGCGGAGCTCCAGAACTTACGAGCATGGAATTAACCATCTCCTTCAAAGTTCTGTTCTTCCGTTCAGCAATTCCATTCTGCTGAGGAGTGTATGGTGCTGTAGTTTGATGTATTATACCAAACTAGTACATAACTCACTAAAATCATTTGATTCATATTCTTCGCCTCTATCGGATTTTAGAATCTTGATTTTCTTGTTGAGTTGATTCTCAACTTCGGCTTTATATGTTGTAAACATATTTATTGCCTCATCCTTGCTGTTTAAAAGATACACATAATAGTATCTTGTACAGTCATCAATAAAAGTAATGAAATACTTTTTACCGCCTCTAGTTGGCATAAACTTCAAGTCACATAGATCGCTATGAATTAACCCTAAAGGTTCTGTATTTCTATCAATTGAGTGAAATGAATTTTTCGCCAACTTGGCCTCAACACAAATCTCACACTTGCGAATTTCTTCCAAGTTGAGTTTAGGAATATATCCCAGATTAGATAAGTTCTTCAAAGACTTGTAATTTACATGCCCTAATCTAGCATGCCACAAATTAGGAGACTCAAGCAAATAAACAAAAGAATTTTCTTTATTTATTAGCTTTGGATACAAATACACGGACTTTTTATCTGCCACTGCAACATTGGCTTTAAAAAGTCCATCAACAAGATAACCCTTTCCCACATACATCCCTCCCTTAGTAAGTACAAATTTGTCAGATTCAAAAATAATTCTAAATCCTTTCTTACTAAGTATTGATCCGGAGATCAAATTCTTGCGGATGTCTGGAACATGAAGCACATCGTTAAGAGTAAGCTCTTTCCCCGATGTCCACTTCAGGATGACCTTGCCCTTTCCTTCAACCTTTGAGGAAGCTGAATTACCCATGAATAGCTGCTCATCTTGCTCTAGCCTTTGATATTCTGAGAATAACAATTTCTCCGAGCAGATGTGTCGGGTAGCTCCAGTGTCTACCCACCAATCCTTGTTGTTGGTTGTCAGATTCACTTCTGACACCACAGCAGAAAGGCTTGGAGATTCATGGTTGGTCATGTTCGCCTGTGGTTGGCTCTTCTTGTTCTTCTTAAGACGGCTGCGACATTCATTTGCTTTGTGACCTTCTTTGTTGCAGATGTAACAGGTCCCTTTGAAGCGCATGTTTCTGCCGTCTTGAGCCTTGCCTTTGTACCCCTGGGAAGGCTTCTTCCTCTTCAAGCTTTTGGAAGAAGACGCTTTCCCTTTTGAGTCCTCGATCACATTTGCTTTTGCTTCGTAGGAGTTCTCGCTGCTCCTTTTCTCGGACTTGCGGTTGTCCTCCTCTATACGAAGCCTCACAATGAGATCCTCCAACTTTAGCTCCTTTCTCTTGTGCTTCAGGTAATTCTTGAAGTCTCTCCACGCAGGTGGGAGCTTCTCCACGATTGTTGCAACCTGAAAAGTTTCAGGAAGAATCATACCTTCGGCCTTTATTTCGTGCAAGATAAGTTGGAACTCTTGCACCTGACTGATGACAGTCTTGGTATCCACCATTTTGTACTCCAGAAATCGTCCTACGACGAACTTCTTGGTACCAGCATCCTCAGTCTTGTATTTCTTGTCAAGACTGGCCCATAACTTCTTTGCCGTAGTGATAGGACTGTAGACATTGTAAAGAGAGTCATCCAGTCCATTTAAAACATAATTTCGGCAAAGGAAGTCACCTTGTGTCCAAGCATCGACTGCAAGGACTGAGTCCCGATCAGTTCCGGGTTCTGGTGGATCCTCCTGCAGGAATTTGGCCAGATGAAGAGTGATCAAGTAGAAGAGCATCTTCTGTTGCCACCTCTTGAATTCTGTGCCGTCGAATTTTCCTGGCTTCTCCGGCTTCGGGTTAGGAAGTGGAGTAGGCATCAAACTTTGGAGCTGCATGTTTGTTGCCTTGCTAGTGCTATCTTGATTTGTCTCAGACATTTTCTGCAAGTTCAAGCAGAACAGAAGTAAGAAACGATAATTGTCTTAAGATTGTTGGTATTCTGCTTAACAAGAATCAATCTGACAACTAATCAAGATCACTGAGATATCAACAATCTAATTGGCCAGGTCGGCAAATATCAGGTGGGAGGTTTTCCATTCAATAGAACGTTCCTTAATTTAAGAACCACCTTTCAATTTCCTTCCTTGGTTAAAGCACCAATTAGACTGAATCTAAGTCAGTCTCGATATACTGTAAAGTATATCCCCTGTATAAAGGACTTAATCCTTTTATACAGTATTTAGAGTGAGGTACGCTTAAAGCGAATCTCCTTAAGACAATTACGTCCCCCGCACCGGTGCTAACAGGATAATGGACGCTGGTCTCCCAAGATACAACACTCTTTCACGGTATTTGGATAGCACTACCAAATCACCGTACGGTCGAACCGTAGTCAACCAGTACCTTCACAGGATCTTTGAAGAATCGGTACAAGGACAAATTTCAAATGAATATTTGCCTTTACTCTCTGGAGGAGCACCCACTATTGAGGACGAAGGAAGGTTGAAGAATATTATTTCTTCAGAAGTACCAGATTCAGACAACAATTCTTATAAAAGAATCTGTTGAATTTTCTGATTCCTCTTTCAGAACAATTTTGCAGAATCTCCTTTTTGGAAGTCGCTTCGGATTCCCACTTCACGCTGGAAGTCGCTTTCACGCTGGAAGCCCAGTTCAGAAATTCACTTTAGAACTTTAGAGAGAGAGAGATCTTTCTGGTTTGGTGTGTCTGAGAATGAAACTCTGGAGCGCTATTTATAGCGTTCCGGAGGGGCATTCTCGTCCGCCAAAAGACAACAGTTGCGACGGTTCGGACAGAACCGTCGCAACCGTTCAACCGCCCAACCGCACGGTCGGTTTTTCCGACAGCGGTTGGTGAGCGGTTCTGATCCGTTCGCAGACACCCGTTGGCGGGCGGGCTGGAGCGGATTGGGTAGTGGAGTGGAGCGGATCTGTTCGGCCCATACCTTGAGACCTGATTCAAAAAGAACCAGGCCAGGTAGGGAACCCGAACCCGACCAAGACCAAGACCGGACCCGGACCCGTGCCCGACCTGGCTCCGGCACCGGCCGGCCGCCAGCGGCGCGCGCGCGCACGTGCGAGCATAGTTCCCTCCTTTTCGCGCGCGAAAACTCCAAGTACCCAAAGGGCACGCCCTTTGTTCTCAATTTTCTCTATTTATACACCATAGGCTTCCATCCCATGGCCAATGTGGGACTAAATGCTTGTAGCTAACTTTAGTCCCATTTGGCTTTGAATTAGGCAATCTTTGGACTTGAATATCTCATTCATTCGAAGTCGGAATTGAACATGTGAATATACCACGTTCATCCCCAATGGAAGGAGAACACACTCCAACCATCATCCAGTTGATTCGATCAACGGATCTCGACATAATTCAGCTCGAAGATTCATATACATATTCTTCAATTCCAACACAAGCTATATCACAAGTAATGCTACATATTTCTCACTAATTGCAGCTAACCACCCAATCAAAGAGGAGACCTTTACTCGCTAATATACCCAAGGACTATTAGTAAAAATGAATTATAACCTAAGGGTTATTAATGTTATTTAGGTTCATATAGCCGAATTCTGAAAAAATGAACAAGATGCATCCAGTCGTCTGTATGTAGAATATTGAATGATGCATAAATATGATAAACCCTCAGATTAGTCTTGATTTCTTTATCATTCTTAAAATTGTCATTCTACTACCTGTCTGTTTAGATAAATTCCCATTTCAGTCATTTTTTTACATGCAAGTGAATTCTTCTCTCTTTAACATGTCATAAATCATGCCTATGTTCGCTGCAATCTGCATCCCAATTCATTTCAGTTGAGGTTTTTTAGATGGGACTATTTCTCGGGAAGCAAAAATGAAGTATTTTCTTTCTGTTGTTGAGGTGGCAGGGTTGATCTCTCTTGAGCTCTTGTTAAGAAAACTTGAGATGCTAACTCAGGCTACTCAAGTAGGGATCAGAAAAGAATATGGATCCCATTGATTTTTGTGCTTCTGCAACAAGAATCCAACCAAAGTTCAGACTAATGATGATTGCCGAGTCACTTAGGCGGAGGCACATGCCAGTAGCCTCAGGCCGAATGGTTTAGGGCGGATCGCAGATCCAGAAGTGCTGGTTCTGAGTCGCATCCGTCAGAGATATAGCTTGTGTGGGATGAGTGTGTTGAGTGCATATTTCTTTTATTGGGTAGGACTAGGAGGGGGGTTTGTCTTTTTGGTTAGAGCGTGAGGATATTGTTAGAAGAGTTTGTGAGTGACCTCTCTCTCTCTCTCTCTCTCTCTCTCTCTTCTTGTTGTTCTTAGTCTATGTTTTTATTTTTAAAAAAAAATCTGGGGCTAAGGCCCCAGCTTTCTTTCAAAAGAAGAATGATAGCTCCAGCTACATGGAGTCTCGCTGGAAGGGGATCAGAGTTCTGAGAAAGAACTGATTCAAATCAAAGTCTATTTTACTACCTAAGAGTATTAATTAAGTGCACCTTTTTATGTATTATTGTGGGAATTAGAGGTTGAGATATTGTGGTAGATTGTGCTTGTTTATGCATATACAAAATGTTAAAGAGAAAAGATGAGTATAATCAAATTATATTGAACAAATTACCATGAGTTGTGCATCAAAAATATTGTACATCATATAGCTAGCTTAGGGTAATTTTGTATGAGGAACCCCTTTCGATGCAATGTTCTTTCGTCATGATTTTCAATAAAGTAGGAAATATTGATCCTTTTGTCATCAAATTCATATCTTTTAACTCATCAAAATTATAATCTAAATCTTTTGCTATTGAAATATGGTTAATTATAGAGTATGGTTAATTTCATGAAGAGCCTGACAAAGTCTTACAATTGATTGTCAATACGTAGATCAACTCTTTCTTAATTAGTACCATAATTATTTCGCGCAGATAAATTTATGAACACGAGAGAAACTTTTTATTACCCTATTGGACTGGGCATCCTCCAAGTTCTCCCTAAATTCTGGAAAAAAAATAAGAAAGAGAGATTTGTTGCAGGAAACTACATCAAATATAAGACAAATATGTTAGAACAAAATGAGAAATACAAACTAGAGAAAAGTGGACTTTCCTTTAAACTTTATAAATTGTAACACGAGATCGGAGTGTTCCCGAGTATCTAAGTGACTCCGAGAAGGCAATTCTGAAGTCAGATTGTTCCCGAAAAGTAGATGTTGCGTGCGATGCAACAACCAGCGAGGAACCCAATAGATGCAGCAGAGAAGTACCTCAAGAATAACAAGAATATGAAACAAGAGAGAAAGCAAACACAATATTTAACGAGGCTCGGCAATTCGCCTACGTCCTAGGGGCAAAAGAGAGATATTATTGATTCAACAAGCAATACAATTTGTACCTTGCATATAATTTAAGAGGGCTCTGCCCATTTATTTATAGCCAAAGATACCCAGAAATTTAGGAAACCCTAATTAGATTCGTCTCCAATTTAGAAAGAAAGTCTGAATCTTAAAATAAGAGACAGATTTGTGCCCAGATACGCCTGTCGGTCGACCGGGAGTAGACCGATAGAAGCACCCGGTTGACCGGTCGATCGACCGTGTCCACCGAGAGTTCTCCATGCCGGTTGGTCAACCGAGCGGTCGACTGTTCTCCTGCTACGGTCGACCGGGCGGTCGACCGAGCTGTCCTTTGAACGTTTGTGCACACCGGTTTACCGGGCAGTCGACCGACTCTGCTGCTGGCCTAATATAAGCTCCAGTCTCGCGCCATTCTCGCTCCTTTTGGCTTCCAATCTCTGTACTATGTTTCTTGATGAGTTTAAAAAACTTCATCATAACCGTTTATCCCCACTCTTCCTACAATTCTCCATCTCGGTGAAGATTTCTTAAATCTGAGCCGAATTCATCATAGTACCTGTCGACTCGAAAGTGGCTGTACCAGTGTGGCTGGCTACGTACCTTCCCAAGGGATCAAGCCATCCGTAGTTCATCCAAACGAGCCCCACTGAGCTCAAGCAACTGGAAGGATATGGGGCAACTCTTTACAATGTGTAAATTTTACTCCCGACACCACCTTGGTGAGCATATTTACGGGATTCTCCTTTGTGTGAATCTTCAGTAACTGAATATCATCTTCATCAAGAATCTCCTGACCAAAGTGGAACCTGACGTCTATATGCTTCGTCCTTGCATGATATATCTAGTTCTTCACCAAATAGATAGCACTCATGCTATCACAATTGATCTTCAATAGATCATGTTCAATCCTCAAGTCATTAAGCAATCTCTGAAGCCATATTGCCTCCTTCACAGCCTCCATCATGGATGTACTCGGCCTTTGTAGTTGACAATGCAATAGTAGACTATAGAATAGAGCCTAACTCACCAATGCCTGAGATAATGTAAACACATACTCTGTTGTAGACCGGCGTTTGTCAAGATCTCCTGCATAGTTAGAGTCAACATATCCGATACCCTTCTGCTTACACGTGCAATCCTTCTCGAATACCAATCCAACGTCTATGGTACCCTTAATGTACCGTAGAACCCACTTTACTGCCTCCCAGTGACCCTTTCTAGGATCATGCATGTATCTGCTAATCATTGAGATAGCTTATGACAAATCTGATCTTGAACACACCATTGCATACACCAAGCTACCAACTGCGCTGGCATATGGTACGCGAGTCATGTACTCACGTTCCTCAATAGTAGTTGGAGACATAGTGGTTTTTAACTTAAAATGAGGAGCCAGTGGTGTACTTACAGATTTTGTATTACCGTCGATATTGTACTTCTAAAGTACCTTTTGCAAATACTGTTGGCTCAAAGGTTACAATCCCCGGTTTTGTGTTTTGATGATTACAAAGCATAAGAAGTTATTTGGTACTGATCAAGTTCAAAAGTGTATTTCAGGATTCAAAGAGATATCCAATAGGGTTCAAGAAGATCTAACATGTTTCTTTTTCTAAAGGAAGGTATTGATGGCTCGAGGGTACTAAAGAACGGGATCATAGCTCAAAGCCACTCAGCTTCGCTTCAAACATCACTATCAGAGAAGTCCGCTTGAAGATTCCTGTAGTTGATTAGAACCTTGTAAGAGACTAGTTTGTTAAAAAGTAGAATATAGATTTGAGGCTCAAAGATACATACACACACACAAAAGTACACGTTTTCAAAAGTATAGTTTTAACATGTTTGGTTTTGATACTTATTTCACATTTTTTTTGAAATTTCTATCTCAGTTTAGAACTTGTATCTCAGGGCTATACATATCTTATCTCTTCCAAAATTCAAACAAAAATTATTTGAAATTTTTTTATCTACAAAAATTACCTTGACCCAGTTTTTGGCCTAAGTCAGTCGACCGGGCGGTCGACCGTGCCTATTACAAATCAGAAAGGTCGACCGCACGCTCGACCGAACCTCTGGCAATTAGGGTGTGCATGTTGTGCACATTCCCGGTCGACTGACCGGTCGATCAATCCCTTATTGCGGCGGACCGGGCGGTCGACTGACTGTAACTAGTTTGATCTCGGTTAAACACGGTCGACCAAGTGCCAATAGTCAAATTTTTTGAACGGTCGGTCGACGGGCCCGACAGACTACCAGATTGGCAGTAACAACCAGTTCTTTTAAATCTATTTTTAAATATGTTTCTTTTAAAACGTGGAAAGTTGAATTTATAGGGTTAATTTCTTATTTTTTAGACCTGGTAAAACTATTCTAAAAGTGTTTTTCTAAAACTTATATAAAGGGTCATTGGGATTGAATATTTTATAACAATAAATTCTATTAAAAATTTAGTTTTTTCTTTCAAAGAGAAAAAGTTTCAAGTTTTCTTTTATGCTCGAGTTTTTTTGCTCTTAAAATCTCTCTTCTCTGATTTTCACTCTCACTTACATCCTTGAGCTTTAAGTTTACATTTTACTCTATAGGGTTTTTGTAAGAAAGTTGCAAAGAGAGTGTTTGTGATCTCTTGATTACCCGAGCTTGTTATCTCAATTGGCTTTGTGCTATCTCTGGTGTAGAGGATTGAGTTGGAGAGTTGTGTATTCTGAGTGGTTGTAATTCCTTATTTGAAGGTCCCTTTGTGGAGGATCCAATAGTGGATAGTAAAATCCTTCACGGTGGTGAAGGCGGGGACGTAGAGCGGTGGCTCGAACCTCGAAATAAATCTTTTTGTTTATGATTACTTTATTGTCTCTATTTACTTTTTTATCATTCATTTATTCTTGTTGATCAATATTCATCACAACAAGATAGCAATTGAGCACCTCAGCTCTTATCTAGAGGAATCACGAGGAGAAGTTCAGAGCCCTTCACAGGGAATCTGGCTTCAAGTCTTATTTTGAGTGATCAGTTGTGTTATTTCATATTATATTATCTAGAATTTTTATTTGATTAGTTATACACCTATTCACCCCCTCTAGGTGTAATTTCAAGTACCCCTTTGAGTCAAACTCACCTTGCCACTCCTTCGGTCTCATTCAATCTCCATGCTTAGCACCTTCTTTACTTCTCCAAGATCCTTCATCTCGAACTCGAAGACAAGTCTTTCTTCAATTTATTAATTGTGGATCTGCTCTTAGAAGTGATAAGCATATCATCTACATATAACAGTAGATAGATGTACTCTCCTTTAGGTATCTTGTTGTAATATACACATGGGTCATAATGGCTGCATGTGTACCTTTTTCCTCTGATAAAGCTGTCAAAACGCTTGTACCATTGGCTGGGAGATTGCTTCTATCTATACAACAATTTTTTCAGCTTGCATACCATATTCTCCTTACTTGCAGTTTTGAACCCCATCGGCTGAGTCCATAGAACTCCTCATCAAGATCGCCATGGAGAAAGGTGGTCTTCACATCGAGCTGGTCAACGTCACGCTTACACTGTGCTACCAGTGCAAGTAAAATTCGAATTAAAAAGTGCTTTACAACAGGGGAGAATACCTTGTTGTAATCAATTCCTTTTCGTTGTGTGTAGCCTTTTGCCACCAACATAGCTTTGTAGCGTAAAATATCTTTCTTGAGAAATCTCTGTGTCTTTACATACACCCACTTACAGTCAATTGCCTTCTTTTCCTTGGCAACTCTATCAGTTCCCAAGGTCATTTTTATGTCGAGATCTCTTCCCTTCTTTCATGGCATCCTTTCACATCTTCGACACTGAACTGATTTCAGCTTTCTTATATGTAGACAGGATTGCCTCTTTAACAACTAGGAGAGCATAGGCCATAATCATATCTATAGTGAGCCAACTAGGTTTGTATGGATTTCTTCTGGGTCTTCCAACTGCAACGGATTCATGGACATCACATATAACCTGTCCTTGATCCTCATCATCATCAACATTCTGTTCAGCTATATGATCACTACCCTGTGTCACTGTGGGTATGATCTCCAAAGATACTGACCTTTCTAGAGATAGTGAAGTAGCATCACTCTCTACCTGCTGTGATACCTCTTTCGTCTTCTCAATCTCCACCTGCTGAGAGACTGTAGACTTCAATATTGAAGCCTCATCGAATGTGATATCTCTGCTCAGAATAAATTTTCTATCCTTAGGATCCCAAATCTTTTAGCCTTTTATTCCTCTCTTGAATCTTACGAACACTCCTTTCTTTTCTCTTGGGTTTAACTTGTGTTCCTTAACATGGCAGTAGGCCAGACACGCAAATACTTTTAGAGAATCGTAGCCCTGAGCAGGTTTCCCTGACCAAACCTCCAGAGGAGTTTTACCTCCTAGCGCAGACGGAGGTAACCTGTTGACGAGATAGCAAGCATATGTCAAAGCCTTAGCCCAAAAGTTCTTTAGTAATTCGGCATTGGATAACATACATCGAACCTTCTCTACCAAAGTCCTGTTCATCCTTTCTGCTACCCCGTTTTGTTGCAGTGTTTTCCTTACTGTGAAGTGTCTGTCTATGCCTTCATCACGACGTAGTCATAGGAAAGGATTAGACTTATACTTACCTCCATTATCTGACCGGAGGACCTTGATATTTCATCCCATGCTTTTCTCCAAATTCTTCTTTCACTCCATAATCAATTCTATTACTTTCTTTTTGTGCTTCATGGTATATACCCAACATCGCCTAGAATAATCATCAATGAAAGTCACTAAGTAGTGGTTACCTCCCATAAATGCTTTCTTGGTAGATCCCAAATGTCGGTGTGAACATAATCCAGAATCCCCTTGGTGTTAGTGAGTCACTGTGCCAAATTTCACCTTGGTCTTCTTTTCGATGATAAAATGTTCACAGACATTCAGTTTGCAGGTTTTGGCACCTGATTGAAAATGAAAGCAATGAGAATTACCGTCTAGCTTTAGGCTAAGGGGTCGTGTCTATGAGGAGGACTGCGATGAAAGCTTTTCGGTATTTTTGTTTAGAAAATAAAGAATGGTGTTGGTTTTTTTTATATTGAAAAAGAAGATGGAGAGAAGAAAAGTGATTTAAAGAAAAAACTTAAAACTAGGAAAAGTCCTTGGAGAAGATGATATTTTTTGAAAATGATTTGAGAGTGATTTGGCTGTGATTTAAATTATGAAAAAAATTCGGGCTCACTAATCTTCTACTTAACTACTTACTTATCTCAAGAACAGTTTGGTGCATCTCTTTTATCATAAGTAAAAACCTTTAGTTTCTTTTAATATTCAAGTAAAACAAATAAGATGGTTTTGTTTAAATCTTAAGACCTTTCTTAACACAACTTTTAAAAATAGAATGTTAAACCATCAAGCGCGAAGAAGCAAGTATGGAATAAAAATGATTTAAAAATATTTGTGCTTTGAATGTCAAAATTTAAAAGAGAAACATCCTCATGTGCTAACAAAATTCAACTCAGGCATTATTATGATTCAAAAAAATTGCTTTCATAAAAATCGATCAAGAGAAAGGAGTAGAAGAGAAAGATTAGTGAGCCCAGAAGATAGTTTAGTTACTCATGAATGATGTAAAACAAGACATGTAAATAAAACAAAACATACTCGTGAATTGGAGTAGTACAAGAGAAAGCTTGATCCTTTATTTATGTCACTTCAATCTTCAGATTACAATCACTCTATTCCTCTCTCTCACTAGTATTTGGACTAACTACAAATTAGAAAATAAAGATACAACTTCTCTATGCTATCTAACAAAGAACCTAAGCCCTAAAAACGAAGAGAAAAACTTAAACTAATTTTCGGTCCCTTTTTCTCTAAAAAATACAATATTTATAGGGAAAAACCAAATAACGGAGGGCGTATGAAGATAGGGGGAGCAAACGCTCCCCCAACAAACCTAACCAAGCCGTGAAAATGCGGCTTTGGCCGCGTTTCCACAAGCCGCGTTTCCGCGGCCATGGTGTGGCTAGGTGGCCACACCTGGTTGGTGAGATTCTCTCGTTTGGCGATTTATCCTTATCTCTTACTAGTTTTCCCGTTTCAGCTCTTGAATTTGACGAAATAGCCTTTGATCTTTAGCTTTAACTAATTGATTTAGGAAGATTCATTTCAATCGATTTTTAACCTCTCTGATTTGCCATGATCTGCCCTGATTTTCTGATTTCGAATTAATTCTGAATTAAACAAGAATTTGATGGGCTTTTGGGCTCGTTTCTCTTCCCTTTCCTTTAGCAATGGACCTGCATTTTATAAAGAAAAATAAGACTTATTAATATGGTTTATTACATAATAAACATGATAATGTGATAATATATATGCAATATATGTGACCGATCACACCCCCACACTTATCTTTTGCTCGCCCTCAAGCAAAACATCAAAACTAATCCTAATCGATTATTAGACCACTTTCGTAGGTCACTCGATTGCATGTCCAATAAGCCGTTAAACCTCTAGGTTACCCCTAGATGACGAGTCTTGTCTCGTGAGAGTTTTCAGTGGATTGCACCTACAAAATCCATAAAGAAATAGAAAAAATGTTAGTATTTTTGAAAAAGTTTTTTGAAAAGAGAGAAAATATTTGAAGTATATTTGTAAGAGTTCAAGTAATCTATGAGTTGTAGGAATATCGAATTTTTCATTCCTAAACTTAGTCTCTATTCAAAAATATGTCATCAATCAAATTAAGGAGTCAAATTGTATTTCTCATCTAATCTATTACTTACCCACATTCATTTGTACTTTCGTGACCGTAAAGTTTTGACTAAGGATTCTTTAACATTAACTCTTATGCCTTATTTACATTTATTTTTGGTGGTATTTATTTCTCAATTTCATTAGGCTTTCTAATTTGCCTATGTAATGAGCCTTTAGTCGGTGACATCCAAACCGGACAGTCTTAGAGCACCAGGTGAGAAAACACCCCTAAGGACTTAAACACTCGAGTAGACGTGGCCATGAAACCAAGGGTTTTTATTTATAAAATGTATCCCTTTTAGGCGTGAATACTTATGCTTCATAAGGCACAAATATACAGCTTAATCAGAGGATTTATATATATATATATTTCAAACTTATCTAATTATCTTTTGCATAAATACCAAGGCTTTCTTAGGCCAAAGCACCTAGCTAATCAATAATTATATTTATTTATTTTTCATAGATATACATATATACTCTCTCTGCTTTTTTTATAAGGCATAAGAATCTTTGTTTTTGAACCCTAAGTGTGTAAGTGTATAAGGTGTGAATATTTTTTTAAGGTAAAGATCAAGACTAAATTACTTTCATCAATTTTCTTCCTAACCCTGAAAATCAAACAAGTCATCTTATTTTGACCAAGTATAAGAAATCATAATTATGATTGTCCTATTCCCTAAAATTGACTTAATTTCTTACAAAAAATAAATCAAAATATTATCTTTTCTTTCAAAAAGTTTATATATATATATATATATATATATATATATATATATATATATATATATATATATATATATATATATATATATATATATATATATATATATATATATATTAGTTATATTAGTCTTGTTAGAGCCCTCCCCCACACTTATCTCATGCATTGTCCCCAATGTATGAAAGAAATGTATAGATGCATGAATGGAATGTAAAAGAGGTGCATAAAATATATATATTATACAAAAATATGTACAACATCATGTTTCTCCCATACCTAGATCTTTTTCGGTTTCATCTCTCTAACTCTCTTCCCATCATTCCAATGGATTCTCTTTATAGGGCATAGTAGAGAGGCCAATCTTTTTGTCATTTTAGCTCTCTTCCTCCCAGTCTCACCTTCTTTAAGTTTTTCTTCCTCATATTTCTAAATCTACTATTCAAAAAATGATCACCATCACACTTCTCAGTTGGAACTTCCTCATTATATATGCCTAGGAATTCTAACTCAGTTCCATACATCTTCTCAAAACTTAGGTCAACACTTTCCCCTAGAGGTGTGTATTTAATCAAATATCCTTAGTCGGTTCATCCAAACACATGAGTTCTTCTTCGAAGAGGTTTTCAAAGAGTAGGTCAATTGGAGGTTCTAGAATTATATATTCCCATGCGATATATCATTGATTGGCTCATCGAAAGTGAAGATATTCAAATCAAATTTCTTTTTTTTAAAGGGGACTCTAAAATTAGGATCTCTAATATATGTCTTCTCATTAAGATAATCGCATTCATTCTTAAATAATTCATCAAGAAACAGAGACTCATTCTCTATACCTTCACTTTCTTCATCACAATTATTTTCATCAAAGTTACCTCAAATGTTTGGTCTCTTATCTTATGAGGTTATTTTTCTAGGTTGAAGACATTGACTTCTCTAGTCATGTTCCCAAAGGTTAATCTCATAGACCCATTCCTACAATTGATAATAGATTGGCAGTAGTAAAGAATGGGCGCCCTAGGATAACAGGAGTTTGAGCCTTAGGATTGGACATAGGTTGTGTCTCAAGAACTATGAAATCAACTGGGTAGATAAACTCTCCGACCCGGATAAGGACATCATTAATTTTCCCTTTTGAAACTTTCACAAAACGATCAGCCAGTTGGATTTTGACTCGAGTTGGACTAAGATCGCCCAACCTGAGTTGTTGATAAACTGAGAATGGAAGCATGTTGTTACTTGTTCCCAAGTCAAGAAGTGCATGACTAATCTCCGCTTATCCTATAGTGCAGGCAATGGTGGGACAACTTGAATCCTTATACTTGACAGGGATCAGACCCGACAGTAGCTTACTAATGTTAGTGACTAAGAAGACTTTCTTAGGTACATTAGACTTTCTCTTTTTGGTGTACATATCCTTAAGAAATTTTGCATAGAATAGGACTTGTTGGATGGCATCAAGGAGTGGCACATTTATCTTCACTTAGTTAAAGATCTCAATTATTTTATCCATGTATGAATTCTGCTTGTTGTTATTTAGCCTATTAGGAAATAGCACTATAGACTTGTATACTGATTAGTCTCTAATTTTGCATAATTTTTATCACATCCGCATATTTATTTGATATGAAATTCTGCTAATAAAGCTTTGCTTACTTGATCCTAGGTCCATGGTATACAAATGAAGAAGAAGACCTTAAATCACCATTTAATGGGTGATTAAAGGCCTACAAGGTAGCCATTGACTTTAGGGAGGAGATTTTGTCAGCCCAAGGCATCAAATCTAGAAACCAGAAGATCCAACTGACAGGGGACAGAAGGGATGACACGTACCAGGAAGCCAGGCATGCGCCGCCTTGGCAGGGCCACGAAACACAGCCCGAGCTGTGTTTCAGCGACCGTACCGGTGCAGCCGCCCCCGTGCTTTGGGCCAGGGTTGTCCCCCGGCCCCCTTTCCCATGGTGTCTATAAGTACCCCTAAGGTTCTTCAGTTGGACATATCCAGAGCTTTAGCAAGTAGTTGTTGTCTTATTTTAGGAGTTGTAGTTGTTGTTGTTTCCTTCTTCTTCTAGTTTTAATTTAGCCATTAGAGTGAACGAGAGAGAGTGTGTAAAAGTTATATTTGAAGGTGGCAATCTAATACAAGTAATACTTCTCTTTCTTCTTTCCATTTACTTGTGTTTTTCATTTTGCTTTTACTTTCTTATTTTAGTGTAATACTCCCTCTCTTTACCTCTTCTCTTTTGTTGTTCTGTTTCTTAAGCATGTCTAACTAACTCTTTCATTGCATAGCTAACTAACTACGAATCTCTAACAACTTGATTGATAACCCAAATGAGTCAATAGTATCAAATAAGTCTTGTGCAAACGAGAGCTAAGACATCTTAAGACGAGAGTTCTAACTTTAACTTACCTACAAATATTAGCTCTCTTATATTTCATGCTTAACGGGTTTTTGATGATCTATAAACTTTGCTTGTCTTTATAAGTTGAGATTTTCCTTTTAACTTTACCAATACCATTAGTGTACTTGAGTCTTCCCTTATTCTCGCCTTCTATTGGATCTTGATAAGGGAATATCTGAGTTTTTGCCGTGTAAAGCAAAGTTAAAGGAAGAACTTTCACTCGATTTTCATGTGAATAGTTTCCTATGCATAAGGGTTATATTTGCTTATGACCATCATGCGGCCACTGATTGCACACATTTATTACATTATTCTTTATTACATTTTCACATTTATCATGTAATAAATCTGCTAAATTTCTGGTCTTAATGTCTGTTTTGCAGAAGATAATCACGGGGAGACAGAGGATAAAATCAAATACATATCAGTTAAATTCAGATTTAACTAGATCTATTTGGTTAGAGAAGGATGATCCCAAATCCAGTTGGTTAAACTCAATTTTTGATGAATCAAGTGATTAAAACTAAAGATCAACTTAGGATAACGTCAAATACAGAGTCCAAATCCAAAGGGATAATTGGATAGAGAGAAGATCAACGGATGAGATGAAGCAATTTTGACTCAGATTCAGACTGGATATATTTTAGTATTTAAATCATAACTTTCGCTACCGAATCTCAAATCTTATGATTTAAGATGATCCAGAAAGAAGACTTAAAGAGCTATAACTCTTAAATTTATCATTATTTTTAATTTTGTTATTTGATAAACTATAGTCAGCATTCAACACGTAAATAAGTTATAGATCAGAACTGAATATCCACATCAAATCAAGTTTGGAGATAAGGGAAGAATTCAAATTTAGAAATAGCTAGCTTCCCCTATCTTCATACTCCTCTACCCTCTGTATTTCTCCTATAAATACCTGTAATCTCAAAGGCAAATGGGGACGACCAAGCAGAGAGTAGAACTTATGCTAATTTATAGTTTGTAACTTAGGTTTTTTATTTTCTTTCATGTAATTTTTATTTTCTTTATGTAACTAAGAGGAGAGGAGACTTTCATGGAGGAATGAGAGCAAGCTTGTACTGAAGGTAACACCGGTGTAAGTGATCTTTTCTTGCATTGTTATTTGAATCGAATCAAAGTTTTTTCCTTCTTTACTCTTGTTTTCATTTACTTCCCTCTTTTGTGTTTGTGGATCCAAATGAAACCGATAGCCTCGAAGTTGTCTTGCCCTTGCAAGTGCCGTTGATGGCTTATGGTGATGGATATCCATTTCTATGGTAGTGTAGCTTGCCTCTTCAATTCACAGTGTAATACGGGAATGGGAAAGATCCTATTTGTCATACTTCGCTCGCCTTCAAACAAAGGTACATCATCGATATGAGTCAAAGGTAAGCAGGCGCTGAAGAGGTAAGTAATTTTTTTAGGTTTTAACTTTCTTTTCTTTTAATTTTAGTTTAGATCACCAACACCACAATTTCGCAACTCATGTATCAATCTTTTCAATTTCTTTGTATATATCAATTTTCTATTTTCTCCACCTTCTCAGTCTACCACTTTCTTCCTAACTTAACTTTAACTCTTTTTCATTTTTTTAAAAGAACTAAAAGAAGAATTTTAACCATTTTTGGTAACCTAAAAGAGAAAACTTGCTAGTCCCTCCTTGTGAATCACGACCCGCATAGCCACTTGTTATTGCGGTAGAATTGAGACCTTACACTACTGTTTTAAAAGTTCTGAAATTCTATATTTTATGTGCAGGAAAAACCTCAATCAAATTTTGACGCCGTTGCCGGGAGGGACAGTAAGTTATTCTCTTTTTAGATTTACATTTTTGGTTAACTTTCTTCTTTGTTTTTGGTGTACAGATTTAACAATAAGGAATTTTTGCTGCAGTGGACATATAAGTGGCCCTAGACTTTACTCAAGAAAGAAGAGCCCAGAAGCCCTCAGATTTGCTACATTCCTGTGACAATCTGAGTGAACTACTAACCTATATTTTCTATAGGTTGGCTGAATTGCATAGTTTAATATCTGTTGCATTTATTTTCTTATTTGACTCACTCTATATACATTATTAACACAACAGTAAAAAGTTGATTTTAAATGCTAAAAATGATTTAGACTTTGCATTTAGACACTTGTCTATTTCATTACATTTTCTGTTTACTGTTGAAGAGTGTTGGAGCCAAGGTATGTGTGCATTGCATTTAGTATAAGGTTCATTCTTGTATGAAGTATTGCTTGAGTGTTACTTTTTTTCTATATACTTCTACACTGCACTAAATTGATTTAAGAGCTTGTCCTATAAACAAGATAAGGTGGGAAAGTCATTACCCTCCCTTAGCCCACAAATATGTCCTCACTCACTAACCCAAGCCTAATTAAAACTGAGTAGACGTTGGCCCTAGGGACATCTCGGGCTCAAATAGGAGACTGACCTAAGGGAAAGTTGATTTGAATTTGACTCTTACCAAATCGGTGACTAAGGTTGGGGATTGAGGGGTGAAACCCTAAAGGCTGGTGGTTTGGCTTAATTAGGCCCGTCGATTCTGCGCGGATACCTTCCACCAATTTGTCCCTACCTGGCCGATTAACTTGTGGTCAGATTCGGCAATATACCCCTCGTGGACAGTCTAACCAGTTAGGAGTCATTTAGGTCGAAGGTCCACCCTAACTTAGGTTAGATTTTTTTTTTTCTTTTTATTTGTTTGCTTATTTGTTTGTTTTTCTTTGTTTGTTTGTGTTTGACGTTTCCTGTGTGATATAGCTTATACCAATAATTTTTTCAATTTTAGTGGTAATCCATATTACACCCCAAACTCTTTTTCGGATATTATCAACCCGACATATCATAACTTTAACCAACTTAGTGTGCCGGATTGGTCTTATCCGAATCAATATAATCCATGCCCCCATTCTTATGACCATAATTTGCAAAATAATTTTAACTCCTCACAGAGTCAATGGGGATTCACCTCCCCGAGTCCAATTTTTAACCAACTTGTCCTCTTTATCCACCTTGTCTATAATATTTTCAAGATTCATACTCAGTTCTACCAGTTCAAAATAGAAAACCATCAATCTTGGAAATGAGTATGCGTGAGTCCAAGCAACAATCACAAGATCTGACGGATTCACAATTTCACCACAAATTCCAAAATAAAACTTCACCTTTTCAAGTCCAATTGCAACAAAACGTTGAACCAATCGACTATGAAAAGCTGCTTGAAGCCATGACTCAGGCTCAAATCGCTCATAATTATGACATAGATCTAATGATTAAAACTCTCCATTCTTACCGTTTAACCATTTCTGATGTCGCTAACCATTCTGTTAGAGCCGAAGAATCATGTTGTTTTGAAAAACAAGATTCCATTTCAGCACACCCATTTGAACTTGCCTAAACTCTAAATTTTGAAATGACATTGACAGTTTGGCAAGTTATCCCTTTCTTGAAATTGAACTTGAGAATGAATATGATCCTGAACCTCAACTTGGTGATTCAATTCTACTTCCTGATTCAATAAAGACTCCTGTGTCTTCACCTGATTTCAATCTTTTCCCCAAGTCAACATTAGATCTTGTGCCAATTCATCATGAAACTGAATCGCCAATTTTTTATGATCATCATATTGAACTTGACTAATTTCATACTTTTGAAAGTCCCATTAACAAATTGGTAAGTTCTCATTTTTATGAAATTGAACTTAATGAGAAATGTGATTTAGATTCTCTAATTTATGATCCAGTTCAAATTCCTGAATCAATATTGACTCCTGTTTTGTTACCCAACTTGAGTAATATTTTAAGAGTCAATTTCGATTCTCACACCTGTCATTCTTGAACTTGAATCACCAATGTTAAGTCACATTCCGTTGTTGGAAATGAATGTGGATTTGAGTTTCAACTTCTTGATTTGGACACTCTTCCTGAAATAATCTCGACTCCTGAATCTTTACTTGACTTAAGTCACTTTCCTGAGTCTGTATTAGTTCTTAGGTCCAAATCAAACATTCCATCTTTTCACACTCTATTTTGGGACAAGAGTGTTGATAAAATTGACTCCAAAATTATTTGTAAAATTTAGAAATTAGATGGGGTAAAATTTTTAATAAAAACCGTTCATATATACATCATTTTAGTGGGTTATATTAGAGAGGTTTCTTGTAGGTTCCTTCGAACTCCACGCAAGTTCGATTGGGCCACATTTCGTGGACCAACCAGACCACCACCGGAACCACCACCTTATGATAATATTTTCCTTCCCTTTCTTCTTTTTCATGCATCTATGCATTAATTCATACACTGAGGACAATGCATGAGATAAGTATGGGGGAGGGTTCTAACATAACTTAGGTTTTTCTTTTTTTAAAAAAATTATTTTTAACATTTTCTTTACCTTTAAAATAAAAACTTTTTAAAAATAGAAACAATATTTTGACATATTTTTGTAAGAAATTAAGTTAATTCTAAGGAATAGGAGAATCATAATTAGGATTTCTTATACTTAGTTAAAATAAGATTATTTGTTTGATTTTTAGGGTTAGGAAGATAATTTGTCAAAGTAATATAGTCTTAATCTTTGTCTTGATGAAATATGCGCACTTTATACACTTACACACTTAGGGTTCAAAAACAAAGATTCTTATGCCTTATTTAAAAAAAACTATATATGTATATCTATGAAAAATAAATAAATCTAATTATTGATTAGCTAGGTGCTTTGGCCTAAGCAAGCCTTGGTATTTATGCAAAAGATGATTAGATAAGTTTGAAAAAAAAGAAATATATATACCTATAAAAATCCTCTGATTGAGCTGGGTATTTGTGCCTCATAAAGCATAAGTATTCACGCCTAAAAGTGCTTCATATAATAAAATCCTTAATTTTGTGGCCTTGTTTGCTCGAGTTTTTAAGTCCTTAGGGTGTTTTCTCACCTGGTGCCTAAGACCGTTTGGTTTGGGAGTCACTGATTAAAGGCTTGTTACATGGGCAGATTAGAAAGCCTAATAAAACTAAGGAATAATACTACAAAATAAATAAATAAATAAATAAATAAGGCATAAGAGTTAGAGTTAAAGAACCCTTAGTCAAAATTTTCAAGGTCACGAAGGTACATATGACTTAGTGTAAAGTAATGACTAGATGAGAAATACAATTTGACTCCTTACTTTGATTGATAACAAACTTTTGAATAGAGACTAAGTTTAGGAATGAAAAAATTCGATTTTCCTATAACTTATGGATTACTTAATTCTTACAATAATATTTCAAATATTTTTCTCTTTCAAAATGTGGTTTCAAAATACTAACACTTTGTTTCTCTTTCTTTATAGATTTTGTAGGTGTAATCCACTGAAAACCCTCACGAGACAAAACTCGTCCTCTAGGGGAAATCTAGAGGTTTAACAGCTTGTTGCACATGCTCGGTGCAATCACGTGATTGTTTTGCTCGAGGACGAGCAAAAAATAGGCGTAGGCGTGTGATTGCACACATTTATTGCATTATTCTTTATTACATTTTCACATTTATCATGTAATAAATCTGTTAAATTTCTTGTCTTAAATATCTGTTTTTCAGAAGATAATCATGGGGAGAAAGAGGCTAAAATCAAATAAATATCAGTTAAATTCAGATTTAATTAGATCTATTTGGTTTGAGGAGGATGATCCCAAATCTAGTTGGTTAAATTCAATTTTTAATGAATCAAGTGATTAAAACTAAAGATCAACTAAGGATAACGTTAAATATAGAGTCCAAATCCAAAGGGATAAATGGACAGAGAGAAGATCAACGGATGAGATGAAGCAATTTTGACTCAGATTCAGACTGGATATATTTTAGTATTTAAATGATAACTTTCGCTGCCAAATCAAAAATCTGATGATTTAAGATGATCCAGAAAGAAGACTTAAAGTGCTACAACTCTTACATTGATCATTATTTCTAATTCTATTATTTGATAAGCTATATTCAGCAATCAACATGCCAATAAGCTGCCGATCAGAACTGAATATCCACATCAAATCAAGTTTGACGATAAGGAAAGAATTCAAATTCAGAAATAGCTAGCTTCCCTTATCTTTATACTCCTCTACCCTCTGTATTTCTCTAATAAATATCTGCAATCTCAAAGGCAAATAGGGACGACCAAGCAGAGAGTAGAACTTAGGCTAATTTGTAGTTTGTAACTTAGCTTTTTTATTTTCTTTCATGTAATTTTTATTTTCTTTATGTAACTGAGAGGAAAGGAGACTTTCGTGAAGGAATGAGAGCAAGCTTGTACTGAAGGTGACACCGGTGTAAGTAATCTTTTCTTCCATTGTTATTTGAATCGAATCGAAGTTTCTTTTTTCTTCTTTACTCCTATTTTCGTTTACTTTCCTCTTCTATGTTTGTGGATCCAACTGAAACTGATAGCTTTGAAGTTGTCTTGCCCTTGCAAGTGCCGTTGATGGCTTATGGTGATGGATATCCATTTCTATAGTATTGTAGCTTGCCCCTTCAATTTATAGTATAATACGGGAATGGGGAAGATCCTATTTCTCATACTTCGCTCGCCTTCAAACAAAAGTACATCGTCGATATGGGTCAAAGGTAAGCAGCCGCCGAAGAGGTAAGTAAGTCTTCTAGGTTTTAACTTTCTTTTCTTTTAGTTTTACTTTAGATTACCAACACCACAATTCCCCAACTCATTTATCAATCTTTTCAATTTCTTTTTATATATTAAATTTCTATTTTCTCCACCTTCTCAATATACCACTTTCTTCCTAACTTGACTTTAACACTTTTTCATTTTTTTTTAAAGAACTAAAAGAAGAATTTTAACCATTTTTTTTAACCTAAAAGAGAACGTATTGAAAAGCTTCCATCGCTAGTCCCTCCTTGTGGATCACGACCCGCATAGCCACTTGCTATAGCGGTAGTATTGAGTACTTGCACATCTTTGTTTTAAAGTTCTAAAAATCTATATTTTTATTTGAAGAAAAAACCTCAATCAGCTACATCTTCAAGAAGTTAGAGATTAGTGGGAGCACTTAGTAGAAAGTTAGCCATGCGTTTTTTACCATTAAGAAAATTCACTTTTACAAACCAACAAACCAATTCAAACTACTTTTGAAGCAAACTTGTTTTCAATTCTTTATTTGAAACAAAGAACTTTCTCTTTTCTTGAACAAAGAAGCCGCATCATGATTTCATCGCTCTTCCTTCTTGTGTATATGACCCGTAGAGTCACTTTGCTACTATAGAAGAATCGCAAAAGTAGTTACATTGACCCGCATTCCTTTATCTATTTTTGTGCTTGCTTTTTGCTGATCAAATTTTGGCGCCATTGCCGGGGAGGGAACAACTTTATTGTTCAATACTAGAGATTTTTCTTTGTTCTTGTGTGTAGGAGAAGTACCATGGAGCTCACTATCACGGGAAGCAAAAGTGGTGGCCAAAGACGTTGCACGAGGATTTATTTGACCTCGAAAAATTCGTGTAAAAGCAAGTTTCTCCGATTGAAGTACTAACAAACTCTTCTGCAGAGTTGTCAAAAGCCGCTCAAATTGCTTTCTCAAATTTTTTAGTTCCTTTGAATGCTTCACCTTATACATGTGTAATAAACTCAACAGAAATCCACTTGTTACTTAATTGAAATTTGGATTAAACTCTGGCATTTACAGCACGTGTCTATTTCAATTCATTTCAATTTCTGTTGAAGAGTGCTCGAGAAAAGGTACGTGTGCATTCATATAGAATAGAACCAACAATTTTATATGATTTATCGCTTTGAGTGTTACCTTGTTGTGAATAAACTATACACTTGCACAATTGACATTAAGGGCAAAATCCTAAATAAGCAAGATAAGGTGGGGATTTCATCACCCTTCCTTAGCCCAAAAATCATCTCCAAGTGCACTTACACAATCCTAGGCCTTAACTAAAATTGATAGACGTTGGTCTTAGGGACATTTCGGACTCACTAAGAGATTAATCGAGGATGAAAATTACAAGAACAATATTCCTACAAAATCGGTGTCTAAGGAAAGTGGATTGAGAGGCAAAGCCTCGATAGCTCCATGATTTGGCGTAATTAAGGCCCGTGGCTCACGCCCAGATACCTCCCACAAAGTTTTACCCTTTCCTTGCCGATTAGCTTGTAGTCGAGTTCCTGCAACAACCTCCCCCGGAGAATCGACCAGTTAGGAGTCGTCTAGGTCCATGTACCTTAGACTAAGGCTTTGTGTTTGTTTTTCTTTCTTTTATTTGTTTTTTATTCTTTTCCATTGTTTATTGTCTTTACGTTGTTTGTGGTATGCTTCATGCAAGAGTGGATTAGAGATCCTGTAACTTCCAGATTAACCAGAAACACTTCTCTACCCTTGCATCTAGAACCGGTGATGGCATCACTTCAGGACAGGCTTTACCCGAACAGAACCTCATCGCCATCTTGTATAAAACTGCCTGAGGTGAATGAAATAACTTTGAATTAAAGCCTCAATTCATCAACACTCTCCCAAAGTTTCATGGTTTAGAATCGGAGGATGCATACTTCTTTGTTAGAGAATTTGAAGAAGTGTGCCTCATGATGCGTATTCCGTAGCTAGGAGACGATGCCGTTAGGTTACGTTTCATCCCCTTTTTCACTAAAGAACCTACCTAAAAAATGGTTGTACAGTTTGGCGACAGATTCAGTTACAACGTGGCATGATTTCGTCAAGGCCTTCTTGAAGAAATTCTACCCAATTCACAAAACTACCCTCATTAGAAAGAATATCATGCAGTTCAGGCAAGAATCGAGCGAGCCATTTTTGAGATACTTTGAGCGATTCAAAAATCTCCATCCTCAGAGCCCTCATCACGGTGTGGAGAAATTGCGTCAGTACCAGATTCTCTATGATGGTTTAGATTATCAGACGAAAACCTTGTTAGAAACCATATATCAGGGAGGGTTCTTGCAAAAGGATGAGAATCAAGTGTGAAATTTATTTGAGGATTTAGCTGAGAAAACCCTGCAATAGGAGCCAGCCTCGAAAAAATCAAGGAATTCACAATTTATAGCTTCAAGAGGAGGGCTCCTATCTTTAGAATCATCCATAGCTGCAGAAACTAAGATTTCAACCCTAATGAGGAGAATAAAGGCTCTAGAAACCAAAGAGCTAGCCAATGTCAATCAAATTAACCCACCACTAATCACAATCCGGGTTGTTCATACTGTCAGGCACTGAACCATGTCTTTGAAGAGTGCCCAGTTTTCCATGCACAGCAAGTGCCACTGGAACATATGAATGCAGCCTAGTCACGGCCGCTACACAATCCGTAGTCACAGATATACAACCTCGGTTGGAGAAATCACCTAAATTTCTCTTTGGCCCAGAATAATTCTCCCGGGCCAAACTTTCCCAATAATTTTCACCATCCTACTCATCCAACAAATTTTCCCAGTCTAGCACCATCTTCCTCCTCCCAAAGTTCGCCAATGGAAAAGAAATTCAGCAAATTGGATGAGAGCATGGAAGCTTTTATGAAGTCCCCAGTCGCCTTCATGCAATATAAGGGACAAACGCTGAGCAACCATTCACAAGCCATACGAGATTGGAAATACAGATGAGCCAATTAGCTAGCGCTCTAAGTGAAAAACCAAATGGTACTTTACCTAGTCAGCCGCTAGTTAACCCAAAAAACTCCAATAAAGCATATGAAATTCAGAACTCTTCAATCAACCAGTGTAATGCTGTTCACACACTTTGATCTGGGAGGAAGGTGGACAATCAGGTTTACCAACAGAAAAATCCAGTCCACATTGATCCTATTCCAACCTCCACCTCTGCTAGTTCCTCCTTGTCTGCTCTATAAACATCTGACGAGGACAAAGCTGCTGAATAAATTCATAAGCCTATAGCACCCTTTCCCAATAGGCTTAGGAACAACAATAAGAATATGCACATGGAGAAGATGCTTGAGATGTTTAACTAGGTCAAATTGAATGTACCTCTTCTTGACGTTATCCAACGAGTCCTAGCCTCAAATTTTTTAAGGATATGTGTACAAAGAAGACAAAGACAAATGTGCCCAAGAAAGTGTTCTTGGCAACCAATATAAGCGAAATTCTGTCTGGTCCTATTGCGGTGAAATACAAGGATCCCGGATGTCCCACAATTTCCTGCAACATAGGACAAACAAAAGTTAGCAGAGTACTACTTGACCTAGGAGCAAATATCAACTTGCTATTTCTCTCAGTATACCAGCAATTTCGGTTGGGAAAGCTGAGTCCAATTCGAGTCACCATTCAATTAGCTGACCGATCTGTGAAAATCCCAAGGGGGAATCACAGATGTCCTTATCCGGGTCGGGGATTTCATCTACTTCGTTGACTTCATTATGCTTGAGACCTAACCTGTGTCAAATTTGCGGTTTCAAACTCCGGTCATCTTAAGACGCCCATTCCTTGCTACAGCTAATGCCATAATTAATTGTAGGAACAGGTCCATGCGATTGACCTTTGTAGACATGACGAAGGAATTCAATGTCTTCAATCTAGGAAGACAACCTAGGGATATCAATGATTAAAATTTTGAGGTCAATTCCATTGAAAATCTGACTAGTAAGCATGAGGAAAGCATGGAGATAGAAACAAAGGCAGAGTGATCTGGAGTCTGAAGATTTTAATCTAGAGCGTATCATAGATTCGGTAGTGGACTGGGCGTCAAGCCCAAGTGTACCTCATCACAGAATTGAAGTCTGGATATTACCTCTAATGAAGTAACACCTTCCCTAGAGTTAAAAGCCTTAACTAAACACCTCATGTACGCCTACGAGTGGAAGAGAAACCCTGCCAATCATCATAGCATCCCACCTGACTGAGCAACAAGAGGACAGCTTAATGTCTATTCTAGAGAGACATAGGGAAGCCATAGGATAGACAATGAAGGATATCAAAGGGTAAGTCCAGCCATAGTTCAACATAGATCCATTTAACCAATGAAGCGACTCCCAGGAGGGACTCACAACGCAGGCTTAACCCACTTATGCAAGAGGCAGTAAGAGTAGAAATTTTGAAACTATTAGATAATGGGATCATTTATCCCATTTCTGATAGCCAATGGGTTAGCCCTGTTCATGCGGTCCCGAAGAAAGCTGGCTTTACGGTGGTTGAAAATGAGCAAAAAGAGTTGATACAAACAAGACTACCTACTAAGGTTCGTGTTTTTATTGACTATAGAAACTTGAATGCAGCCACCTGTAAAGACCACTTCCCGCTACCCTTCATCGACCAAATGCTTGAACGCTCAGCTGGACATGAGTATAATTGCTTTATAGATGGGTACTCGGGATACAATCAAATCCCCATTGCTATAGAAGACCAGGAAAAAACCACGTTCACCTGCCCGTTTGGAACCTTCGCTTATCGACGCATGCCCATTGGATTGTGCAATGCTCCCGCAATATTTCAACAGTGTATGCTCAGTTTGTTTTCCGACATGGTAGAACGTTTTCTTGAGATTTTCATGAATGACTTCTCCATCTACGGAGATTCATTTGAACAATGTCTTCATCATCTTGAGTTGGTTCTGCAAAGATGCAAGGAAAAGAATCTAACTCTGAACTGGGAGAAATGTCACTTCATGGTGAGACAAGGGATTGTCCTAGGCCACGATATTTCTAGAAGAGGCATTGAAGTAGACAAGGTGAAAGTTGAAGTGATTGCTAAGCTTCCACCACCCAAAAGTATCAAGGATATTAGATCCTTTCTAGGGCATGCTGGGTTCTACCGACGGTTCATTAAGGATTTTACCAAGATCGCTAGGCCCTTAACAAACCTGCTCGCAAAAGACGTGCCTTTTGATTTTAACAATGAATGTTTCAAGTCATGGGAGAAGCTTAAGCAAGAACTTATTTCTGCGCCTATTATTTCTGCTCCTAATTGGGCACAACCGTTTGAAATCATGTGTGATGCCTCTGATTTTGCTATTGACGCTGTTCTAGGACAGCGCATCGACAATAGGCAACACGTGATTTACACTTGAGTAGGACCTTGAATGACGCCCAACATAATTATACAACGACCGAGAAGGAATTTTTGGCCATTGTCTTTGCGTTAGGGAATTTCCGGACCTACTTGTTAGGTTCGAAGACGGTGATTTTCACGGATCACTCAGCACTAAAATACCTCATGACCAAGAAGGAAACAAAAGCCCGACTGATTTGGTGGAGCTTTTGCTTCAAGAATTTGACCTAGAAATTTGGGATAAACGAGGTATAGAAAATCTGGTCGCTGATCATCTATCACAAATTCTGAGCGCACCTATTATACAAGCTCCGATCAATGAGGGTTTCCCAGATGAGTACATCCTGGCCATTTTCAGGAACCCTGGTATGCGGACATAGTCAATTACCTGGCCACTGGACAATTACCCACTGACTGGACAAAGTAAGACCGGTGTCGCTTCTTTTCCCAAGTACGGTATTTCTTTTGGGAAGAGCCGTATCTTTTTAAGTATTGTTCAGACCAGATTATTCGATGATGCATCCCAGAGGAAGAATAGAGGAGTGTGCTAAGCTTTTGCCATGAACTTGCATGCAAAGGACACTTCGGTCCCCGCAAGACTGCAGAGAAAGTTTTACATAGTGGGTTTTACTGGACCACTTTGTTCAAAGACTCATTCCACTTTTGTAAGACATGTGTAAATTGTCAGAAGATTGGGAAAATTCAAGAAGAGACATGATGACCCTGAACCTGATCCTGGAAGTTGAAAATTTTGATGTTTAGGGTATTGACTTCATGGGACCATTCCCTAATTCTTTCGGCAATCAGTTCATTTTGGTTGTTGTAGATTACTTCTCTAAATGAGTAGAAGCTGTGCCAACTAAGACATAGATAATAAAGTGATTGTCAAATTTCTCAAAGAAAACATCTTCTCCCAATTTGGCACCCCAGAGCGATAATTAGTGATAATAGATCGCATTTCTGCAATAGAGTTTTTGAACTCTATTGCAGAAACATTCCATCAATCACAAGTTATCTATTCTATATGATCCCTAGACAAATGGGCAGGTCGAAGTCACCAATCGACAGATCAAACTCATTTTGAAAAGACTGTCGGACAAAACCGAAAGGATTGGTCGGTCAAACTCAATGATGCATTGTGGGCTTACCGCATCGCTTTTAAGATAGTCATGGGATGTCTCCTCACAGAATCATATTCGGAAAAGCTTGTCATCTGCCAGTAGAGTTAGAACATCGTGCCCTATGGGCCATTAAGTAACTCAATTTTGATTTAAGTAAGGCTGGTGAGCTACGGAGACTGCAGATCTCAGAATTAGAGGAGATACGGAATGAAGCCTATGAGAATGCTCTGATCAACAAAAGCAGGACTAAACTTTTTCATGATCAGATCATAAACCGGAAATACTTTGCCTCGGGAGACAAGATTCTCCTGTATAACTCTAGGCTTCATATTTTTTTGCGGGGAAGCTAAAGACTCGTTGGTCTGGACCTTTCATTGTGCGCACCGTTTTCCCACACGGTGCTGTAATTATTGTCGATCCTACGAACAACACAAAATTTAAAGTGAATGGGTAAAGACTGAAGCCCTTTTTGACCACTGAGCATGCATCACCGACTGATAGTGTGCTGACTCTTTTTGCCCCGTTATACACCTAACCATAGCCATCCACACTTCAACTAAAAACAATATAATAATTAAAAAAATAAAAAAATAAAACTTTACGTATTGTTTATATGCTTACCCCTTCTATATTTTTTTTGACATTTCTTTCGCCTATTCGCACTTGGCCGCCCGAGTTGACGAAGGCGGTAACATCATTTCTTCACCCTATTTATTGCATGTATATTTACATGACATTCATTGAGGACAATGCAATAGGTGTTGGGGGGTGCTAACACTTTCACCTTTTCTTTTTCCTTTTACTAAAAAAAAAAGAAAAAATATAAAAAAAGAAAAAACAAATAAAAACAAATAAAAAAAATAAAAAGTAAAAATCTCAAGAATGAAAAAAGAATTTTCATACTCTTTATAAAAATACCAAAAGGTTGTAGGAATTAAGGGAACCTTATTAAGGAATCTTTATTTTAGCCAAAATAAAAATGAAATATTGGTTTGACTAAGAGTTGGGAGAGATAAGGAAAATAACTTATACCTTTTATTTAGCCTTAATAGAATATGCATAAACCACACACACATGCTTGGGATTTAGAGACACAACTCTGACAAAAAAACATGCTGGATAATTGTGCCTCAAGAAGCATGATTACTCACGCAAAAAAACAATAAATATATAATATATAAGTAATTCTTGATTTCGTGGCCTACTCTACTTGCATATTTGACCTGAGGGGTGTTTTTTTACCTGGTGCCCTAAAATCATCTTGTTTGGGAGTCATCGATTTGATATGTGTTACATAAGTAAAGTAGAAAAATCTAATGAAACCAAGAATAATAGATGAATATTAATAAAATTAAATGATATTCAAAATTGAGTCGAAAAATCCCAAGCACAACACACTTACACATTATGCATATCTATCTAAAGGAAAATAACAGAATGAGCTAGAAGTACAAGATCCTTTCAAAATTTAAAGAAAAATCATAATTTCTTCTTTTATAAAGGCTAAAGTATAGGAGGACTTATGAGGGTTGAACCTAATTCTTGCACCATTCGGTCATTTTTACTTAGATGATTGAAAGTTCTTTTCTTGAAAGAGGTTTGCTAAAACTAAATATTTTTCTTTAATTACTAGATTTTGTGGGTGCAATCTGCTGAAAACCCTCAGGAGACAACATTCCTGCTTTAGGGTAAACCTAAAGGTTTAAAGGCTTGTTGTACAGACTCTGTGCAATCGCGTCACCTGCAAAAGTTGTGTAATAATTTTCTTATTTTTGTTTTGCTCAGGACGAGCAAAACGATAAGTGTGGGGGTGTGATTAGTCTCTAATTTTACATAATTTTTATCACATCCGCATTTTTATTTGATATAAAATTCTGCTAATAAAGCTTTGCTTGCTTGATCCTAGGTCCATGGTATACAAATGAAGAAGAAGACCCTAAATTATCATTTAATAGGTGATTGAAGGCCTACTAAGTAGCCATTGACTTTAGGGAGGAGATTTTGTCAGCCCAAGGCATCAAATCCAGAAAGTAGAAGATCCAACTGACAGGGGACAGAAGAGACGACACGCACTTGGAAGCCAGGCGCGCGCCGCCCTGGCAGGGCCGCGAAAACGCGGACCGGACCGCATTTTTGCGGCCATACGGGTGCGGCCGCACCCGCGCTTTGGGCCAGGGGTTGTCGCCCTGGCCCCATTTCCCCTGGTATCTATAAATACTCCCTAGGGTTCTTCAGTTGGACATATCCAGAGCTTTAGCAAGTAATTGTTATCTTATTTTAGGAGTTGTAGTTATTGTTGTTTCCTTCTTCTTCTAGTTTTAATTTAGCCATTAGAGTGAAAGAGAGAGAAAGTATGTAAAAGTTGTATTTGAAGGTAGCAATTTAATACAAGTAATGCTTCTCTTTCTTCTTTCCATTTACTTGTTTTTTTATTTTGCTTTTACTTTCTTGTTTTAGTGTAATACTCCCCTCTCTTTACCTCTTCACTTTTGTTGTTCCTTTTCTTAAGTATGTCTAACTAACTCTTTCATTGCATGGATAACTAACTACGAACCCACTAATATCTAGCAACTTGATTGATAACCCAAACGAGTCAATAGTGTCAAACAAGACTTGTGCAAATGAGAGTTATGACATCTTAAGACGAGGGTTCTAACTGTAACTTACTTACAAGTATTAGCTCTCTTATATTTCATGCTTAACGGGTCTTTGATGATCTACAAACTTTGCTTGTCTTTGTAAGTTGAGATTTTCTTTTAACTTTACCGATACCATTACTGCACTTGTTCTTTTCTTATTCTCGCCTTCTATTGGATCTTGATAAGGGAATGTCCGAGTTTTTACCGTGTAAAACTAAGTTAAAGGAAGAACATTCACTCAATTTTCACGTGAATAGTTCCTATGCATAAGGGTTATGCTTGCTTAGGATCCATCGTAAGGCTACATCTTCAAGAAGTTAGAGATTAGTGGGAGCACTTAGTAGAAAGTTAGCCATGCATTTTTACCATTAAGAAAATTCACTTTTACAAACCAATTCAAACTACTCTTGAAACAAACTTGTTTTCATTTTTCATTCATCGCTCTCTCTCTCTTTGTGGATACGACCCGTAGAGCCACTTTGCTACTACGGAAGAATCGCAAAAGCAGTAACATCGGCCCACTTTTCTTTACCTATTTTTGTGCTTGCTTTTTGCTGATCATACACCTGACTGGTTGACTTATCTATTTCAGATTCGTCAAATTTGGAAGGATTGAAACTAGATGAGTGGATGCTTGACTGTGATTGTGCTGACTGGGATTAGGTGGTGTTGACACTTGATTATCAACTTTCTTTCCCGACCACAATGTATGAACAACATTACATTGATTCAATAATTGATCCTCAACCAAATGAGCTTGTTGAGAATTCCTAGGATTCATAATTGGTTGACTAGACAAGGTACCCTTTTGCCTCTCATTTTGTGGATTGGCTAATTGGCTCATTTGACCCTCTAGCCTCTGTATTATTTGCTTGAGAGAATCTTGGTTCTTCATGTACCTTTCTATGTTTCTCTTAAATCAGTCATTCTCCTTTCAAGTTAAAGATTCTGGAAGGAAGATGGGTGGAGCTTGGTTGGAAAAGTTTTGTTGATAATTTGAAAAATTGTTGGGAGAATTATGAGAGTAATTTGGAAAGTTAGGTTGATGATTGGAAAAATTATTGGAATGATGGAAGTGGCTTGCATGGTTTGACCGTAGGTGGTCATTGTTGTGTTAGCTCCATGAGAAATTTGGATGATTTCTCCAGCCAGGATTGTACGTTGGTGCATAAGGATCATTGTTCAGCCTTAAAAAGGGCGCATTCATCAGTTCTGGAAAGTGTTGTTGAGTTTGAAACACAGGACACTCCTCAAACACATGATTCATGGCTTGACATAAGTACAGCCCGGAGTTGGAATTTGGTTTGGGCTGACTTGATTGACTTGACTTGGTTCCTTGTTTCTAAAGCTTTCAGTCTTCTCGCTAAGTTAGCTAACTTAGCCTCGTTAGCTATGGATGATTCAATTGAATGTAGACCTCCTTTTGAAGAGATAGAGATTGAATTCTATTGGATGGTTTTTTCAGCTAGATCTCATATAAATCTCATCCTTCATTCCCATCCTTCTACAAGAATCTCCCTTGCCACATGCTTTCTAAGAGGGTCTTGGTTGAGTAGTTTAAACCGTCATAAAGAATTTGGTATTGTCGCCATTTTCTCTATTCTATGATGAGGACATTAGACAAGGAGGTCTTTAAAGCGTTCAAAGTACCTCCAAAATGGTTCACCAGGTTCTTACTTGAACTGCATGATGTTCTTCCTAATGATAGCTATCTTACGAATTGGATAGAATTTCTTCAAGAAGACCTTGATGAAACCATCCCAGGATGTGATAGAGCCGGCCACTAAGCTGTAGAGCTATTTCTTGGCTAAGTTCTTAAGAGCAAATGTGACAAATCTCAACCTAATAGCATTATCTACAAGGTGTGGGATTTCATCATTAAGCATACTTCCTCAAATTTTCTTATGAAGAAATAAGTATCTTCGGACTCTAAGCCATGGAACTTAGGAAGTGCGTTGATGAACTGTGACTTAAGCTCAAAGTTGTGTTCACCAACTGATGAAAGTTGAATGCAGGATGGAAGTGAGGTTCTAATTGGATAGAACCTATCCTGCAAAGATGTAAGTTGAGCCATAACCGAATCTGGCCTTGGTTCGAACTTGGGTGGTGAAGTGTTTCTAGTTAACCTAGATGAATTAGGGTCTCTTGACCACACTTGCATACACAAACACAATCACAAATAAGTTCACCAATAGTAAACAGGAGGAAACAACCAAGCCTAGTCAAAGGTAACCTTGACCTAGACAACTCCTAACTGGTTGATTGTCCACAGGAGGTATAATGCAGACTTTGACCACAAGCTAATCAGCCAGGTCAGGGCAAGATTGGTGGGAGGTATCCGCGCAAAAGCGACGGGCCTAATTAAGCCAAACCACCAGCCTTCGGAGTTTCTCCCCTTGACCCTTTCTTTAGACACTGATTTGGCAGGAGTCAAATTCTAACACCTTCCCCCTTAGGATAATCTCCTAATGAGTTCGAGATGTCCCTAAGGCCAACGTCTATCAAATTTTAAATTAGGCTTAGGTTGTGCGTGCTTGGAGATGGTTTGTGGGCTAAGGAAGGGTAATGACTTCCCCACCTTATCCTGATTTGGTATTTGCCCTTAAAATTTATTGTGCACAGTGTGCAATATATAGAGAAGTAACATTCACAAGCAAATATCACCCATGAATGTTTCCTAGACTATATGCTATGCATACGTACCTTGTCTTCATCTATCTTCAACAGTAATCGTAAAAGAAACGTAATTAGACAAATGTCTAGAATGCAAGTCTAAACGTTTTTTAAGCAATTAGAAATCAATCAGATTACTGTTGGATTAAAAATCGGGAGTGTGAATATCAGATATAGCAAAAATAATACACAAAAACTGTAGGATCGTTGAGATAAGGACTAATTGCGGAATTATCTCTTGTAGGCAACTATAGATCTGAAATAACTCAAGTCAACACAAATCTAAAACTAGAAGGATTAGCGTTAAGTAAATAAACAAAATAAATAACTTGCATGTAAAGGAAAATAAATCTCAGAAATTGACAAACGCAAACAAAGAGATTTATCCTGATTCGGTCCTTGTGACCTACATCCAGTCCCCAAGCCACCCGCTTGAGATTTTCCTTTAACCTTGATCTTGCCACCCAAAATCAATACAACATGTACACCACTTGTCGAATCCCCTTCGCCAAATGTGTACACCTTCTCTTCCACCAAGAGAACACCTTTGACCTTTGTACAACTGCCTCTACAACCAAGAAGCCTCCCGTGTACAATGGTCACCTTGTACAACTTGCCTCTTCAACCAAGAAGCCTCCCGTGTACAATGAACACTTTGAGAATTACAACTCTTTTCCTATAGCCTTGATACTGAATGTGTATGTGGACAAGGTACAGTATAGGAAACAAAACTTCAGAAGACTTCACAATAGGAATTGGCTTTTGGTGAAGACTGAAGTTAGGAAAACAGTTTTCAGATTTTCAGATTTTTACTTTTGGAAAACTGATGGAAAATCTTGGTAATTGGCCTTTGGTATAACTTCCCTATTTATAGCTGAAGACTAGGGTTAGTTAGAAGTTATAAGAGCAATTCAAATGATAGAGACATTTGAATTCGTTGCCCAAAAGACCAGATAAAGAAAACTGTCCAACAGTCAGAAACTGCCTATAGTCGACTTGGGTTCTGAGTTAGTAGACTAGACTAGGCAAAATTTCCACTATTAGTCGACTAGGTTTAGCTAGTAGTCGACTAGGGAAATGTCTGTTGACTTACAGGTTTCTGGATAACTACTTCAAGTCGACTGCAACTAACTTTAAGTCGACTTGGACCAAGTATTAGTCGACTAGGGACTTTGGATTAGTCGACTAGAAAAGTCTATTAGTCGACTTGGTTTACTGTTTGGTCGACTAATTCAGAAACAGAGAGTTGGGTCAGATTCTGGACACTTGACTAGTCGACTTGGGTTTGGATCAAGTCGACTACACATGGGATTAGTCGACTTGACTTAGGTATGAGTCGACTAATGGACCAAAGAAGTGTGTGTTTGTGTCAAGGCTTTTACATGCTATTCCACATATACAACCCACACTCTATCAACTCTTCTTGGCACATCTTGATCATGTCGGACTCTTGATTCGTCATGTGTTAGAGCTCCAAATGAATTTGATCTTCACGAATGTCTTCATCGAAATAGGTTCCAACATTCTCCCCCTTTTTGATGACGACGCTTTGTGTGCACAAGTCCTCCCCCTGCAGAAAATATGTTATCTTTTCCTCCCCCTGAAGAAATGGGTTATAACAGATAGAGAAATATTTTGTTCTCCCCCTGCAACAAATATATTAGTACATATATACATAGTTGATCTTTATCAAATTTTTTATATGGTACCTGCAAGATAAACGTTAGTTGGTACCAAATATAAAAGATCATATCTAACCTTTAGGACTCCAAATCCATTTAGAATTTGGTTTCCACCTGTTAGTATATACATAATTGCAAGAATCACATATATCATGCATGTATGAAGCAATATATGTATTTTTATCATAAACATTTAAGTTCTTTGGAATCCATATAAACTTACTTTTCTTAGTCTTACTTTTTACAAAATAACTATATGGATGATTATAACATGAAGATTTTGCAATAAAACCAATACCATGATTATCATGTGACAAATTCTGAAAAGATAATAGATCATTTAATTTTTCTTTTCCTTTATTAAACTTAGTCACATTTTGCATAAGATCTTCATATTTCTTTTTGAAAACTAACATGTCTTTATCTAATATAGAAATTCTATCATTCAAAGACTTAGTTTTCATTTTCAGAAAAATGTTTTCTTTTATAAACTTCTCATTTTCAGTTTTCAAGAATGATATGACATTTTCAGTTTCATCTTGTTGAGAATTTATAGAAGAACATTGTAATGCATAAATAGAATTTTCCTGTAAAAGTTTCTCATTTTCTTTTAACAAAAATCTGTTTTTCAGTTTTTCATTTTTCAGATTCATAAATAACTCATTAAATGCATCAGAGAGTTCAGAAAACGATACCTCTTCATCTTCTATGGCCATGTAACATAAGTTAACATGTTCAGTGGATTCTTCTTCATCAGAAGATGAGGAATCACTATATTCTGAAGATGCTTCGTAGTTCTTCTTCTTTCTGAACTTCTTACTCTTGTACTTATCTTTCTTCTTGAGCAAAGGGCAATCCATCTTCATATGTCCTGGTTTATCACAATTAAAACACTTGAATTTACCTTGCTTAAGAAATTTCCTGAACTTCTTTGAGAGCATTGCCATCTCCTCTTCGTCATCATTGTCCGTGTCGGAAGATGCATGGAAGGCGAGTTCTATCTTCTTTGAACGGTGTTGTCGTTCGTCCTTCTTCCTTTCTTCTAACTGCACTTCATATGTCATTAGATTACCGATTAGGTTTTCTAATGTCATAGTTGAGAGATCATTCGCCTCTTCAATGGCGGTTGTCTTCTTCTCCCATTCTGGTGTGACTGCACGAAGGATCTTTCGAACCCTTTCGACTTGGGTGTAGTCCTTTCCAAGGGATGCTAATGTATTGGTGATGTCGGTGAATCTTGTAACCATCTCGGATATGGTTTTATTCTCCTCCATTTTGAATAACTCAAACCTGTGGATAAGAATAGATATTTTAGATTCCTTAACTTTACTAGTGCCTTCGTGTGTTACCTGAAGAGTATGCCAAATTTGATGTGCAGAAGTTGCTGTTGACACTCGGTTGAACTCTTCTTTGGTAAGGGCACAGAATAGAGCATTCATTGCTTTGGCGTCAAGGTTCGCGTTCTTCTTTTGATCTTCACTCCAAGCGTTGTAGTTGGTTGTAGGCTTGGTGTACGTTTCTTCTACGATGTTCCAAAGGTCGTAGTTGAGTGACTGCAAGTAGATCTTCATTCTACACTTCCAATAGTTGTAGTTGGTTCCGTCAAATAGCGGTGGACGTTGTGTAGAATGACCTTCTTTGTATTGGGATGATGAAAACTCCGTTGCCATCTTTGTTGTTGACTTGTATCCGCCTTGATATCAAATGTAGGATCAGAGCGTGTACTCCGGTTGATGAAGTAGGAATGTAGATGCCGGTTGTTGACCCTCGCTTCGATACCAAATGTAGGATCGTTGAGATAAGGACTAATTGCGGAATTATCTCTTGTAGACAACTATAGATCTGAAATAACTCAAGTCAACACAAATCTAAAACTAGAAGGATTAGCGTTAAGTAAATAAACAAAATAAATAACTTGCATGTAAAGGAAAATAAATCTCAGAAATTGACAAACGCAAACAAAGAGATTTATCCTGGTTCGGTCCTTGTGACCTACATCCAGTCCCCAAGCCACCCGGTTGAGATTTTCCTTTAACCTTGATCTTGCCACCCAAAATCAATACAACATGTACACCACTTGTCGAATCCCCTTCGCCAAATGTGTACACCTTCTCTTCCACCAAGAGAACACCTTTTACCTTTGTACAACTGCCTCTGCAACCAAGAAGCCTCCCGTGTACAATAGTCACCTTGTACAACTTGCCTCTTCAACCAAGAAGCCTCCCGTGTACAATGAACACTTTGAGAATTACAACTCTTTTCCTATAGCCTTGATACTGAATGTGTATGTGGACAAGGTACAGTATAGGAAACAAAACTTCAGAAGACTTCACAATAAGAATTGGCTTTTGGTGAAGACTGAAGTTAGGAAAACAGTTTTCAGATTTTCAGATTTTGACTTTTGGAAAACTGATGGAAAATCTTGGTAATTGGCCTTTGGTATAACTTCCCTATTTATAGCTGAAGACTAGGGTTAGTTAGGGAGTTATAAGAGCAATTCAAATGATAGAGACGTTTGAATTCGTTGCCCAAAAGACCAGATAAAGAAAACTGTCCAACAGTCAGAAACTGCCTATAGTCGACTTGGGTTCTGAGTTAGTCAACTAGACTAGGCAAAATTTCACTATTAGTCGACTAGGTTTAGCTAGTAGTCGACTAGGGAAATGTCTGTTGACTTACAGGTTTCTGGATAACTACATCAAGTCGACTGCAACTAACTTTAAGTCGACTTGGACCAAGTATTAGTCGACTAGGGACTTTGGATTAGTCGACTAGAAAAGTCTATTAGTCGACTTGGTTTACTGTTTGGTCGACTAATTCAGAAACAGAGAGTTGGGTCAGATTCTGGACACTTGACTAGTCGACTTGGGTTTGGATCAAGTCGACTACACATGGGATTAGTCGACTTGACTTAGGTATGAGTCGACTAATGGACCAAAGAAGTGTGTGTTTGTGTCAAGGCTTTTACATGCTATTCCACATATACAACCCACACTCTATCAACTCTTCTTGGCACATCTTGATCATGTCGGACTCTTGATTCGTCATGTGTTAGAGCTCCAAATGAATTTGATCTTCACGAACGTCTTCATCGAAATAGGTTCCAATAAAAATTGTATTTTTGCAAAGCATTATGTCCAGCAAAAAAGAGTTTTTAGTAGTTCAAAAATTTCAAATCTTTGCGCTGCAACTTCTTGAAATTCTGTTTCCTACTTTCGAGAGTAGGGGCACAGAATAGCAAGTCTTCTTCTGCAAAGCTTGAGTGCTAAATCTGTATCTTAACGTCCCTGAAACAAGGCACCAAACTTATTAGAGAACAATTACACCATTCCCTTGAAGGTTCACCTAGAGGGGGGTGAATAGGTGAAGGCTAATCTAATGGTCACTTAAAGCCAAATGATGCAAATAATGCGGAAGCTAAAACCAATTATGACCTAATTAAAACTTTTACACTAAACACTATGTATAACACAAGAGTGTTGCCGAATTTCCCGTGAAGGGCTCTGCACAAACTCCTCTAGATTCCCCTTGAATGGGTTGAGGTGCCGCGTTGGCTCTCTTGGTTGAATACAAGTGTTAGCAAACTAACCCAAGCAAGTATATCAATTTAAGCACACAAGTATATCATGCATATAAAGATAGACAAAAATTGAATGCAAGATATAAAAGAGACAAAGAGAGAGAGAGTGAGCAATCGCAAACACAAGGGTATGTTTTGAGGTTCGAGCACACTTGCTCTACATCCCCGCCTTCGACACACGAAGGATTTCCACTATGCAAGATCCCAATGGATCTCTCCTCGGTGCCGCAACACCTACAAGCCCTCGGACTCCCTAGTCCCGTACACACGCAAGCTCACTAGCTCGCCGAGGCCGCACCTCAAACCACCGAGTCCGCACCCGAACTCAAAACAACACGGACACACACGTCCGCCTCCTCAAAGGAACAAAGATGAACTTTGGTGATCACAACTCTTGATCACCTAAAATCCTCTCACAACAAAACCCTATAGGTAGATATAGCAATGGAAAGCTCAAGTGTTTGTGTGAGAAAACAAGGAAAGAGATGGTGGAGGAAAACTCAAAGAATCTCTTAAAACACACTCTAAATAAAATCTTCCCTTTTGATTGGAAGTATTTGCACTCAAATATGTGGAGAAAACTCTTTTAAAAAGGATAGGAAAAACTGGCTCAAAGCTCTCCTCAAATCTTAGCTCAAAACAATGACCAAACCCTCAAATTTATAGGCCAGAAAAATATAGCCGTTGGGGTCTATCAGGCCTGCCGGTCGACCCGTGCGGTCGACCGCCAACGGTCAGAAATCAGACCGCTGGAGCCACGGTCGACCGCCCGGGTCGACCGAGCCACTGGAGCAGAGAGTCGAACTCTCGGTCGGTTGACCCGTACGGTCGGCCGTCCTCCAGTGTACAAAGGCGTGCACATCTGTGCACGTCGGTCGACCGGTCCGGTCGGCCGACTTCAGGATTAGTCGACTATAAAGGTAGTAAGTCGACTTATCCGAAGCCTGAATAAATTTTTTGGATTAAAAAGTTAGTCTTTTTGGCTCAAATAAAATCCCATAAAATACATAAAAATCTACAAAAATAGTTTTACCAATATACTTTGATAAACAAACATGCTTGCACAAAATCAAGGCATGTTATAAAAGATTGGACTATTTTTGTAACTTGGAAATATTTGGCTCATGATAAAAACTGTATTTTTCAAAACAATATTTTTCCAAAACATGTTTTTCCAAATCTTCATCAAAAATACAAAAACAAGATATACTTTTGAAGCATAGTGTGTATGGATATGATCCACTACACAATCAAGATGAAATATCTATGTTTTTGACATTAAGCTCTAAATAAGGTTTTGGTTGAAACATATAACTTTGAAAACCAAAAACCAAAACTACGTTTTTCCAAAATGAAAGTCTTTTCTAAATCTGAAAATTCTTTTATGAAAAGACAACAAATTCAAGAGTGTGTGTGTGATATCTACTTGAGCAATCCACCAACTATCTATCCTTTACATTTTACTCTAAAACAAAAACAAAATCTTATACCTAGACACAAGTCTTCATCTTCTTGAAGTCTTCACTTGAACGCTTCTCATCTTCTTGACTTGGTCCAAGCTTGATCCAAAAGCTCCTTGGATCACACCGTGCTAGCTCCAAATCTTGACATTTTATCCTTTGTTGAGCTATGCACCTACTAAGATCTTGATAATGAATCTGTCACTAATTAAACACAAGATCATTAGTAAACATAACTTCATGAGTTGATCATCATCAAAACTAGGGTGATAGGCCTTTGGGCCAACAATCTCCCCCTTTTTGATGATGACAAAACTCATGAAGTTATATATGCATGGATTAAAGTAAAGCTTCAAAGAAGCTCCCCCTTAACTCATGCATACCACATAAATAATAAATATATGCAATAAAGCTCATAAACATGTATGCAAATGAATGGAGATAAAACAAAATAAATCTTTTTCTCCTATTTGCAAAACAAAACTTATATGTATAAATAATAAGGAAGACAAATACTTCTCCCCCTTAAGCAATGAAAACATGCATATAAACTCAAATACTTCTCCCCCTTTTTGTCAATCATCAACAAAGGGTTCAAAGTAAAATCAAATCAAACAAATTTTTCTCCCCCTTTTTGTCAAAAACAAAAAGATCAAGAAGGGGTTAAACAAATCAATCAATAAAGATTTATATGCGATATACATTCATGAAGAGGAAGACGCTAAGTTAGCTTCCCTACACATATGCATTACATGAAGAAGGGATGATAAACCCTAACTCACATAACACATATTATGTAATGCATAAGAGGAGATGTGAAGCTCCCCCTACACACGTATATCATATAAAGAAGAGTTGTCAAGCTCCTCAATTTATAATATACTCAATATGAATCTATATGTAGAAGAGATGTTAAGCTCTCCTTGCATATAGGAAATACATACCAAAACATTTTTAATTTTTCTTTTAAAATTTTTTTTTTAAAGGTATCAGAGCTCTTGTAAAACAAACAAATTTTAAGATACCTAATTGAAAATAATCATTATTATAAAACATATTGATACCAATTGAAATTTAACAAATATGAAGTTGAAGCATTTTGATATCAATGATAAACATAATGATCAAAATATTTTTATTTTTCATCATAACTTTGTGCTTTAGAAAAATGTGAACCAATTGAAATTAAGCACATTAAAATCATATATATGTATGAAAAGAAATATACCAATTGACATTGATACATACATATATAATAAAACAAAATATGAGTATATACAAAAATTATCAATTTAGATACCAATTGAAAGAATCCAATGATACCAATTGACATCACAATAAGATCAAGTGTATAACTCATAACCTACCACCCTTCATATGCTCAAGATAGAAGATTTTCAATGAAGCATACAAGGCATAATCGCCCATCCATCCTCCCACAGAAGGTAGGGGTTTACAAAAATAGATTTGAAAATAGTATAGCATTGAAAATCACTACCAAATGAAGAATAATAACTAGTTAAAGATAATTTTTGAAAAACTAGTTAAAGATTCTTCAAAATATGAAATCAAAGCATATGTTTTCATGAATCAAGACTAAATACACAAAGTTTTACACTCAAGATCGATTAAGCTCATAAAAGTGTTCATGAATCAAAGTCATGACAAAATAAATAAAGTGTGAGTGGTCAAAAGTCATGTAAGTAGCATTTTCATGAAAATGGTCATTGAAGCTCAAAAGATGAATAACATTTTATAAAACATGAAAATTTATTTTCCAAAAAAAATAATACACTTCTAGGCATATGTATGATTTATCCAATCCTAATAATACACATACATATCCCAAACATAAAACGAGTCTATTAATAGTATTTGCATGAAGGCAAGAGACTCAAAATGGATATACATGTATATTTATTAGATTTGAATAAAAGATACATATACATGAAGTAAAACACGAAAATTGGCAAAACAAGTATAAATGAGAATCATCAAAACTAGTCTATACATGTGCATATAGTGGGTACAAATGAGCATGAAGTGCAAACATATATAAGTCACGTGTAACTCACTATTTGTACATGTATAATACAAGTTTTGATAAAAACTACATCTAAGCATGTTTTTACCACATGAAGCACAAAATAAATGAACATGCTACATGATAATCAAATGAAAGAAGCATGTACATAAAAAGTAGGAGTTTAGAGATTGTTACCAACTCCAAAGCTCCAATCATGGTGGTCGTCCCACCAAAACCTCCTTGATAGTGATGCGTCTAAGATGTGCCCATAAAGTCCATTGCATCCACCATCAAGGCACCAAGTCTCTCACGTCTTGAGAGATCCCTCACCTACATCAAAAACACGGGGTGGGAGTTTTGGTACTCATTTTCTTTTGGGTCCTTTAGGGTTAGACTTGTAAGGAACCCAAACATTTTTATTTTAGCAAAATTTAAATAATGCAACTTGTCAAAACAAAATTTTGCTAAATGGCCTTTGCGGCCACAATGTGTACAAGTGTACACCTTAAGATGCTTATGTAAATGTGTATGATCGTGATGTGCAACATAAGCATATGCATGATGAGGATGATGTGCATGAACATGAGGAGTTTGTTTCTTTGCAAACAAGGACTCCAACCTAGTATGATTGAATGCACATGTGCTCAAATTAGAGCTCAAACTATCTATTATTTTTTTAAATCTTTAATCTCATTAGTGGTGGCATGTAAAGCATGATGAGATATATGATCATTTTTCTTTTTCTTTTTCGAAACAAATTCTTTTTCACAAATCTTTCTTTTCAAAGTCTTATTTTCTTGAAAAACAACTTCCTTTTGTTTTTCCACCAAATCAACTTTATTTTTCAAAATAGTGTTTTCTTCACAAAGATTATTTAATTTGGTCATCAAGGAAACATTTTCATCTTTCAAATCTTCTTTTTCTTTTTCTAAGCATGCAATCTTGTTTGATAATGAGTCTTTTTCTTTAAGCATGCAATCAAAATTCTTTTTCAAATTTTGTTATCTTTTTCTAAACATGCAATGTTACTTCTAAAAGAATCATGTTCTTTATGCATGCAAGCAATGTTCTTTTTCAAATTATTATTCTTCTTTTTAAGCATGTCATATTTTTCAAGCACAAGATGACAAAAGGTAGTAAGCTTATCATATGACATGTCTTCATCATCGGATTCGGAGTTTACCTCAAGGGGGTTATCCCCTTGGACCATATAGCACACGTTGGAGGTGTCGCTTCCAACGTCCGAATCACTCCCGGCATAATATAGATCTTTTTCGCCAAGAGAGGTGATGATGTTCCAAGCTACAAAAGCCGATTCAACATTAGAAATCCTAGATAAATAATCATCATTTAGGGTTAATTTAAGAGCATGAAGGGCTTTTAAGTTAGCCTCAAAATACTTGTTATTATTAACATAAGAATCATTAGTGGTAGCAAGATATACATGAATGCCTAAGGCCTTGAGGTACAATGACATCTTAACCTTCCAAATTTGGATGTTAAGAATGTCAAAAGTGGGTGGTGACATGAACTCCATGGTGTGTGTACAAAATATTGTGATTAGCCTAAAAATGAGGATCTTTAACTCTAGGTTGTTAGACCCAATCAGAATACCAAGCTCTGATACCAATTGAAGGTTTACCTAGAGGGGGGGTGAATAGGTGAAGGCTAATCTAATGGTCACTTAAAGCCAAATGATGCAAATAATGCGGAAACTAAAACCAATTATGACCTAATTAAAACTTTTACACTAAACACTATGTATAACACAAGAGTGTTGCCGAATTCCCCGTGAAGGGCTCTGGACAAACTCCTCTAGATTCCCCTTGAATGGGTTGAGGTGCCGCGTTGGCTCTCTTGGTTGAATACAAGTGTTAGCAAACAAACCCAAGCAAGTATATCAATTTAAGCACACAAGTATATCATGCATATAAAGATAGACAAAAATTGAATGCAAGATATAAAAGAGACAAAGAGAGAGAGAGTGAGCAATCGCAAACACAAGGGTATGTTTCGAGGTTCGAGCACACTTGCTCTACATCCCCGCCTTCGACACACGAAGGATTTCCACTATGCAAGATCCCAATGGATCTCTCCTCGGTGCCGCAACACCTACAAGCCCTCGGACTCCCTAGTCCCGTACACACGCAAGCTCACTAGCTCGCCGAGGCCGCACCTCAAACCACCGAGTCCGCACCCGAACTCAAAACAAAACGGACACACACGTCCGCCTCCTCAAAGGAACAAAGATGAACTTTGGTGATCACAACTCTTGATCACCTAAAATCCTCTCATAACAAAACCCTATAGGTAGATAAAGCAATGGAAAGCTCAAGTGTTTGTGTGAGAAAACAAGGAAAGAGATGGTGGAGGAAAACTCAAAGAATCTCTTAAAACACACTCTAAATAAAATCTTCCCTTTTGATTGGAAGTATTTGCACTCAAATATGTAGAGAAAACTCTTTTAAAAAGATGGGAAAAACTGGCTCAAATCTCTCATCAAATCTTAGCTCAAAACAATGACCAAACTCCCAAATTTATAGGCCAGAAAAATATAGCCGTTGGGGTCTGTCAGGCCTGCCGGTCGACCCGTGCGGTCGACCGCCAACGGTCAGAAATCAGACCGTTGGAGCCACGGTCGACCGCCCGGGTCGACCGAGCCACTGGAGCAGAGAGTCGAACTCTCTGTCGGTCGACCCGTACGGTCGGCCGAACTTTCCAGAGAGCAGAGCTCTCTGGAGCGGTCGACCCGTACGGTCGGCCGTCCTCCAGTGCACAAAGGCGTGCACATCTGTGCACGTCGGTCGATCGGTCCGGTCGGCCGACTTCAGGATTAGTCGACTATAAAGGTAGTAAGTCGACTTATCCGAAGCCTGAAATAGTTTTCTGGGATTAAAAAGTTAGTCTTTTTGGCTCAAATAAAATCCAATAAAATACATAAAAATCTACAAAAATAGTTTTACCAATATACTTTGATAAACAAACATGCTTGCACAAAATCAAGGCATGTTATAAAAGATTGGACTATTTTTGTAACTTGGAAATATTTGGCTCATGATAAAACTGTTTTTTCTAAAACAATATTTTTTCAAAACATGTTTTTCCAAATCTTCATCAAATACAAAAACAAGATACACTTTTAAAGCATAGTGTGTATGGATATGATCCACTACACAATCAAGATGAAATATCTATGTTTTTGACATTAAGCTCTAAATAAGGTTTTGGTTGAAACATATAACTTTGAAAACCAAAAACAAAAACTATGTTTTTCCAAAATGAAAGTCTTTTCTAAATCTGAAAATTCTTTTATGAAAAGACAACAAATTCAAGAGTTGTGTGTGATATCTACTTGAGCAATCCACCAACTATCTATCCTTTACATTTTACTCTAAACAAAAACAAAATCTTATACCTAGACACAAGTCTTCATCTTCTTGAAGTCTTCACTTGAAGGCTTCTCATCTTCTTGACTTGGTCCAAGCTTGATCCAAAAGCTCCTTAGATCACACCGTGCTAGCTCCAAATCTTGACATTTTATCCTTTGTTGAGCTATGCACCTACTAAGATCTTGATAATGAATCTGTCACTAATTAAACACAAGATCATTAGTAAACATAACTTCATGAGTTGATCATCATCAAAACTAGGGTGATAGGCCTTTGGGCCAACATCCCTCCCCGGCAACGGCACCAAAAATTGATTGAAAATGAAAGCAATGAGAATTACCATCTAGCTTTGGGCTAATGGGTCGTGTCCACGAGGAGGAATGCGATGAAAGCTTTTTGGTGCTTTTGTTTAGAAAATAAAGATTGGTGTTGATTTTTTTTTATATTGAAAAAGAGAATGGAGAGAAGGGAAGTGATTTAAAGAAAAACTTAAAACTAGGAAAAGGCTTTGGAGAAGATGATCTTTTTAGAAAATGATTTGAGAGTGATTTGGCTGTGATTTAAATTATGAAAAAGATCCAGGCTCACTAATTTTCTAATCAACTACTTATTTATCTCAAGAACACTTTGGTGCATCTCTTTTATCATAAGCAAAAACTTTTAGTTTCTTTTAATGTTCAAGTAAAACAAATAAGGTGGTTTTGTTTAAATCTTAAGACCTTTCTTAACATAACTTTTAAAAATAGATTGTTAAACCATCAAGCATGAAGAAGCAAGTATGGAAAAAAAATGAATTAAAATATTTTTGCTTTGAATGTCCAAGTTTAAAAGAGAAATATCCTCACGTGCTTTTGGTTGCTAAAATAAAGAAACAACCAATAAGTTTAAGAATGTACCGTGTAGCTTGTGGCTAACGGGTCGTGTCCACAAGGAGGGATGCGATGGAAGCTTTTCGATGAGTCGTTTTAAAAACAAGAAATTTGTGTTCATTTTTTAGGAAAAAGAGAATGTAAGGAAAAGAGATGAAAAAGAGAAATTTCAACTTTCAGAAAAGGATTTGGAGAAGGTGATTTGTAAAAAGCTTTAAGAGTTGTGATGTTGGTTTATAATATGAAATCAAATCTGAGCTTACTATCTTCCTACTCAATTGTTCATTCTTCTCTTAAAGTATTAAGTCCCTCAAGTTATCATTTGCAAAACTTAAAGTTGCTTTTTTTTTAGAAAGCTTTAAGTAAAGCACATAAGATGCAGAAGGGTGAGTCCTTTTTCTTCAAGAAAGAGTTGGAATCGGATATTAAGACATAAAGCGCGAAGAAGCAAGAATGAATTAAAAATAATTCACAAAAAGTTCAAGAGAGAATGGTGAATTCAACTATCCATACCTATCCTCATGTGCCTTCAAGAACACTTTCAAAAGAAAGGCTTTTAAGGGAGGCATGCATATGAGTCATCAGGACTTTTTCTTTTGAAAACAGAAGAGAAGAAAACCAAAGAGAGTCGATAGCTAGCCCAGAAAACCTTTTAGTTATCCATGGAAAACAATAAAGCAAACATAAATATGCACAACATACCGAGACACGAGTGGAAGAAAAGGAAGCTTGCTTCTTGTATTGCTGTCACTTCAATCTTCGATTGCAAGCTCCCTGTCCTCTCTCTCACAAGTTTTTAGACTGAACTACAAAGTAAACAATGAAATTACAACTTGAGTTCTAGCTAACAAAGAACCTAGATCCTAAGAAAATAAAAGCAAAATTTAATTCTAGTCTTCGCTGCCTTTTTCTCTGCTGAAAGAGGTATTTATAGCCAAAAACCCACGAATCAGGATCCCGGGAACGTTGGGGGAGCAAATGCTCCCCCAACTGAATTCAGTTTGCCGCAAAAACGCGGCTTGGGCCACGTTTCTGCGGCACTGGTGTGGCCACGTGGCCACACCAAAGGGAAGGAGGCTCCTGGTATGAAGGGCTTCTCGCATATCCTGCTGATTTTCTTGTTGCTGCTTCAACCACTGACTGAATCAGCTTTTGATTTTTTTGACTTTGATTCCTCGATTCAAGGAGGATTTTTCTCACCCCTTGATATGCCAAGATATAACCTAGACTTCTTCACTTCGAATTTATTCTGAATTAATTCTGAATAAAGTGGGCTTTTGGGCTTGTTCTCCTTTTATTCCTTTGAGCATTTGGGCCTACATTTAGCAAAGAAAAAAGACACTTATTAATATTATTTATTAGCAAACAAGTGTGGTAAAGTGACAACATGAATGCAACGTATGTGACAAATCACACCCCCACACTTATCTTTTGCTCGCCCTCGAGCAAAAATCATTAGACTAACTCGAATCAATTATTAGACCACTTTCGCAGGTCACTCGATTGCACTGAGCATGTGCAACAAGCCGTTGAACCTCTAGGTCACCCCTAGAGGACGAGTTTTGTCTCGTGAGGGTTTTCAGCGGATTACACCCACAAAATCCAAAAAGGAAGATAAAATGTTAGTATTTTCGAAAAGCATTTTTTTTTATTTTGAAGGAGAAAATATTTGAAGTATATTTGTGAGATCTTAAGTAATCTATAAGTTATAGGAATATCAAAATTTTCATTCCTAAACTTAGTCTCCATTCAAAAACATGTCATCAATTAAAGTAAGGAGTCAAATTGAACTTCTCATCTAGTCTATTAATTTACCCTGATTCGTATGCACCATCGTGACTGTGAAGTTTACTAAGGGTTCTTTAACATTAACTCCTATGCCTCATATTTATTTATTTTTTTTTGTGAACTTTTATTCCTCAATTTCATTAGGCTTTCTAATCTGCCCATGTAACGAGCTTTCAGTCGGTGATACCCAAACCGGACGGTTTTAGGGCACCAGGTGAGAAAACACCCCTAAGGACCTAAACACCCGAGCAGATAAGGCCACGAAATCAAGGTTTTTATTTATACTATGTAACCCTTTTAGGCGTGAATACTTATGCTTCATGAGGCATAAATACCCAGCTTAATCAGAGGATACACATCATTTATACGAGGTACCCCTTTTAGGCGTGAATATTTATGCTTCATGAGGCATAAATACCCAGCTTAATCAGGGAATACTTTTTTTTTTTCAAACTTGTCTAATTATCTTTTGCATAAATACTAAGGCTTGCTTAGGCCAAAGCACCTAGCTACTCAATAATTAGACTTTCTTTTTTTTTTTTTTATGAGGCACAAGAGTCTCTGTTTTCAAACCCTAAGTGTGTAAGTGTATTTTGTGTGCATATGTCATCAAGGTAAATATCAAGACTAAATTACTTTCCCAAATTTCTTCCTGACTCTAAAAATCAAACAAGTTATTTTATTTCAACCAAGTGTAAGAAATCCTAATTATGATTCTCCTATTCCTTAAAATTGACTTAAATTCTTACAAAAAATATATCAAAATATTGTCTACCCTTTTCAATTTTTGTTTTTTTGTTTTTTTTTTAATTATTATCAGTCATGTTAGAACCCTCCCCCACACTTATCTCATGCATTGTCCCCAATGAATGAAAGAAATGTATAAGTGCATGAAATAAAATTGAAAGGAGGAAAGTTACCGATACACTGGGTCAAAAAGACCCATTACCGTTTCATCTACCGGCACCGATTCCAAGAAAGGTTTAAGGCGTTGACCATTTACCTTAAAGTCATTTCCATTCTTGGGGTCACTGATCTCAACTGCACCATGTGGAAACACTGTTTTTACAACGAATGGCCCAGTCCATCGTGATTTCAATTTTCCTGGGAAAAGATGAAGCCTAGAATTGTAGAGTAAGACTTTTTGACCAGGGACAAAGGTTTTTCTTATGATGTGCTTGTCATGAAAAATCTTCACTCTATCTTTAGTGATCCTAGCATTTTCATAGGCCTCATTTCTCAATTCCTCCAATTCGGAAATTTGTAATTTCCGAAGGTCACCGGCCTTAGTCAAATCGAAATTCAACTGCTTGATTGCCCATAAGGCTCGGTGCTCTAACTCAACAGGCAAGTGACAAGGTTTGCCATAGACTAACCTATAGGGAGACATTCCTAAAATTGTCTTGAAAGCGGTCCTGTAGGCCCATAGAGCATCTACAAGTTTTAAGGACCAATCTTTCCGGTTTTGGTTCACAGTTTTTTCCAATATAAGTTTGACTTGTCTATTTGAAACCTCAACTTGCCCACTGGTTTGAGGATGATATGGTGTGGACAACTTGTGAGTTATAGCATACTTTCGCATAAGGGCTTCAAAAGATCTATTGCAAAAGTGGGTGCCATTATCACTGATGATAGCACGAGGGGTTCCGAAGCGGGAAAAAATGTTCTCTCTCAAAAACTTTATGACAACTTTGTTATCATTAGTTTTACAAGGAATGGCTTCTACCCACTTGGACACGTAGTCCACAGCAACCAATATGTATTGGTTCCCAAATGAGTTAGGAAATGGACCCATAAAGTCGATGCCCCAAACATCGAAGAGTTCTATTTCTAGAATTGGGTTGAGGGGCATCATATTTCGATGTGAGATCCTACCTACCATTTGGCATCTAGGGCACGTCTTGCAATAATCATAGGCATCCTTGAACAGAGTGGGCCAATAAAACCCGCTTTGTAGCACCTTTTCAGCAGTCTTGCGGGGACCAAAGTGTCCACCGCATGCAAGTTCGTGACAGAAGGACAGAACACTCCTAACCTCCTCATCGGGAATGCATCTCCTAATAATTTGGTCGGAACAGTACTTGAAAAGATACGGTTCCTCCCAAAAGAAATACCGGACTTGGGATAAGAACCGGTAAACTTCATTTTTGGACCAATGAGACGGAGTTTGATTTGTGACTAAGTAATTCACTATATCAGCAAACCAAGGTTCCCTAGAGATAGCTAAGAGATGTTCATCAGGAAAATCCTCATTGATGGGTAATTCGTTGCATGGAGAATTGGGAATCCGTGAGAGATGGTCAGCAACGACATTTTCTACACCTTTCTTGTCTCGAATTTCGAGATCAAATTCTTGAAGAAGGAGGATCCAACGAATGAGTCGGGCCTTGGCATCCTTCTTCATCATTAGATACCTAAGTGCAGAATGATCGGTGAAGATGGTAGTTTTGGACCCTAGTAGGTAGGGACGAAACTTCTCTAAGGCAAACACTACTGCCAAGAATTCCTTCTCGGTTGTAGTGTAGTTCAGTTGAGCATCATTGAGAGTCCTACTAGAGTAGTAGATCACATGCTGCTTGTTATCAATACGTTGTCCTTGGACAGCGCCTATGGCAAAATCAGAAGCATCGCACATAATCTCAAACGGTTTAGACCAATCCGGTGCAGATATGATTGGTGCAGAAATCAGCTCTCTCTTAAGCTTCTCCCAAGAAGTGATGCAGTCAGCATCGAAAGTGAAGGACACATCCTTAGCTAACAGATTAGTCAAGGGCCTAGCAATTTTGCTAAAATCCTTGATAAATCTACGGTAGAAACCAGCGTGTCCTAGGAAGGATCTAATGTCCTTAACGCATTTGGGCATGGGAAGCTTAGCAATAACCTCGATTTTGGCTCTATCCACTTCTATTCCTTTCTTGGATATTTCATGACCCAAGACAATTTCATGTTTCACCATGAAGTGGCATTTCTCCCAGTTTAGTGTCAAATGTTTTTCAGCATAACGTTGGAGGACGAGTTCAAGATGGTGGAGACATTGAGTGAATGAATCTCCGTAGATGGAGAAATCATCCATGAAGATTTCTAAGAAGCGCTCTACCATGTCAGAGAAAAGACTCAACATGCAAGGTTGAAACGTTGCTGGGGCATTGCATAAGCCGAATGGCATTCGACGATAAGCAAATGTCCCAAATGGACAGGTAAACGTGGTCTTTTCTTGGTCCTCAGGAGCGATAGGGATCTGGTTATAGCCCGAGTAACCGTCCAAGAAGCAGTAGTACTCGTGACCCGCTAAACGTTCAAGCATCTGATCAATGAAGGGAAGTGGAAAGTCGTCCTTACGAGTTGCAGCATTCAGTTTCCTATAGTCAATGCAAACTCGAATCTTCGTGGGAAGTCGAGTTTGAACCAACTCTTTGTTCTCGTTTTCCACTACGGTGAAACCAGATTTCTTTGGGACCGCGTGGACAGGACTGACCCATTGGCTATCCGAAATGGGATAAATTATCCCATTGTCTAAGAGTTTTATGATTTCAGCATGAACAGCCTCTTGCATAATAGGGTTTAACCTACGCTGCGGGTCTCTCTTGGGTGTGGCGTCTTCATTGAGATGGATGCGGTGTTGAACGATGGTTGGACTTAATCCCTTAATATCAGTCATAGTCCACCCGATGGCCTCCTTATGTTTCCTTAGAATATCTTTCAAATCTTTTTCTTCCCCGTCATTTAAATGAGAGGCAATGATGACGGGAAAGGTCTCTTGTTCACCTAGATAGGCGTAATTGAGATGCGCAGGAAGGGCTTTCAATTCTAAGGAAGAGGCAGGCTCACTAGAAGGACTAGTCAAATCTGTTGGCTCCATTGTAGGTGAAATTGGGTTTGAAGCCCAATTTACGGCAGAGTCTACCACCTGATCGAGATTAAAGTCATCAGACTCTAACTCGAAGTCAATCTCCATTTCTGATTCCAATTCTTCTCCGTGTTCACTTGTCAAGTTCTCAATTTGGTTTACTTCAAAAGTTTGGTCCTCGATGTCACGGGGTTGTTTTCCTAGATGGAAGACGTTGACTTCTCTAGTCATGTCTCCAAAGGTTAACCTCATAGACCCATTCCTGCAATTGATGATGGCATTAGCAGTGGCAAGGAATGGTCGACCTAGGATGACCGGAGTTTGAGCCCTACGATTGGAGTTGGACATAGGTTGTGTCTCCAAAACTATAAAATTGACAAGGTATATGAACTCTCCTACCCGAATCAGGACATCGTTAATTTTCCCTTTTGGAACTTTAACAGAACGGTCAGCCAGTTGGATGGTGACTCGAGTTGGACTAAGGTCACCCAACCCGAGTTGTTGATAAACAAAGAATGGAAGTAAGTTGATACTTGCTCCCAAGTCAAGAAGTGCCCGACTAATCTCGGCTTGTCCTATTGTGCAGGCAATGGTAGGGCTACCTGGATCTTTGTACTTGACAGGGATAGGACCCGAAAATAGCTCACTAATATTAGTGGCTAGGAAGACTTTCTTAGGAACATTAGTCTTTCTCTTCTTGGTGCACATGTCCTTAAGAAATTTAGCATAGGAAGGAACTTGTTGGATGGCATCAAGAAGTGGCACATTTATCTTCACTTGGTTAAACATCTCGATTATCTTGTCCATGTGCGGGTTTTGCTTGTTGTTTTTCAGCCTATTCGGAAATGGTACTATAGGCTGGTGCACCTGGCTGGCTGACTTGTCTTTTTCAGACTCGTCCGAATTGGAAGAAATTGGATTGGATGAGGTGGAAGCTTGATTGTGGTTGTGCTGAATAGGATTGGTGGGTGTTGACACTTGATTATCAAATTTCTTTCCTGACCTCAATGTATGCACAGCATTACATTGATTGAATGAAGGATCCTCAGCTAGATGAGCTTGTTGGGAGTTCCTCGGATTGGTGATTGGCTGACTAGGCAGGGTACCCTTTTGTCTCTCATGTTGTGGGTTGGCCAGTTGACTCATTTGAACTTCTAGCCTCTGAATGGTTTGCATGAGAGAGTCTTGGTTTTCATATATCTCTCCATGTTTCTCTCAAAGTCAGTCATTCTTCTTTCCAATTGAGGATTCTGGAAGGAGGATTGTGGAGCTTGGTTAGGAAAGTTCTGTTGATAATTTGGAAAGCTTGGTGGATGGTTGGGAGAATTATTATGGAAATTGGAGAAGTTGGGTTGATGATTGGAAGAATTGTTACCATGATGGAAGTGGTTAGCATGATTGAATCGTGAATTGTCATTGTTGTTCTAGCTCCATGAGAAATTAGGGTGATTTCTCCAGCCGGGATTGTACGTTGGTGCATAAGGATTGTTGTTCGGCCTTGAAAAAGCCGCATTCATCGGTTCGTGATAGGATTGCTGAGCCTGAAACACTGGGCATTCCTCGAATACATGGTTCATGGCTTGACAGTAAGTGTAGCCCGGGGGTGGAAATTGGTTCGGGCTGACTTGATTGACTGGACTTAGTTCTTTCGTCTCTAGAGCTTCTAGTCTTCTAGCTAAATTAGCTAACTTAGCCTAATTAGCGATGGACGATTCTATAGAGTGGAGACCTCCTTTTGAAGAGATGGAGTTAGGATTCTTATGGGTCTCACTCGCAGATTCCCATTGGATGGTTTTCTCAGCTAAATTTTCATACAGATCCCATCTCTCATCTTCATCTTTCTGCAAGAAACCCCCTTGGAACATACTTTCTAAGAGGGTTTTGGTGGAGTAGTCTAAACCGTCATAGAGAATTTGGCATTGTCGCCATTTCTCTATTCCATGGTGTGTACATTGGACAAGGAGGTCCTTAAAGCGTTCAAAGTACCTCCAGAACGGTTCACTAGGCTCTTGCTTAAATTGCATGATCGTCTTCCTAATGAGAGCGGTTTTATGGATAGGATAGAATTTCTTCAAGAAGACCTTGATGAAACCATCCCAAGATGTGATGGAACCGGCTGCTAAGCTGTAGAGCCACTTTTTTGCTAGGTCCTTAAGTGCAAACGGGATAAATCTCAACCTAATAGCATCGTCTACAAGGTGTGGGATTTTCATCATAAGACATACTTCCTCAAATTCTCTTATGAAGAAGTAGGCATCTTCGGACTCTAGACCATGAAATTTAGGGAGTGTGTTGATGAATTGAGGCTTGAGCTCGAAATTGTATTCACCAACAGATGGAAGTGAAATGCACGATGGAAGTGAGGTCCTAATGGGGTAGAACCTATCCTACAGTGAAGTGGATTGAGCCATTACCGGATCTGGTCTTGGTTCAAACTTAGGTGGTGATGTGTTCCTAGTCAACCTAGATGAATTGGGGTCTCTCGACCACACTTGCATACACAAACACAATCACAATCACAACAAGTTCAAACAGCAGTCAACAATAAAAATCAACCAAGCTTAGTCTAAGGTATCCTTGACCTAGACAACTCCTAACTGGTTGATTGTCCACAAGAGGTAGAATGTAGACCTTGACCACAATCTAATCAGCTAGGTCAGGGCAAGATTGGTGGGAGGTTTTCCGTCAAAAGACGTTACTTAATTAAGTAACCACCAATCTTCGGGCTTTCGGCCCTCAATCCCTTTCCTTGACACTGATTTTACAGGAGTCAATTTCCAACACTTTTCCTCTTTAAGATAATCTCCTATTGAGTTCGAGATGTCCCTAAGGCCAACGTCTATCAAATTTTAATTAGGCTTAGGTTGTGCGTGCTTGGAGATGGTTTGTGGGCTAAGGAAGGGTAATGACTTCCCCACCTTATCTTGATTTGGGTTTTGCCCTTAGAATTGATTCGTGCAAGTGTGCAAGATATAGGAAAGTAGCATTCAAAAGCAAAATCACCCAAGAATGTTTCCTAAACTATATGCTATGCATACATACCTTGTCTCCAGCTCTCTTCAACAGTAAAGTAAAAGAATTGAAAAGACTTGTGCCTAGAATGCAAATGTCTAATCAATTTTTAACTTTCAACGAATATTTTACTGTTGACTTAAAAACAGGGATGTTGGATAGAAACACTAGCACAAATATGACATATAAAAACTAAAGTTTTTGCGAGCAATATGTCCTGCAAAACAAAGTTTTTAGTAGTCCCAAAAAAAATTTCAGATTTGCAAAGCAATTTCTTGAAATTCTGTTTCCTACTTTCGAGAGTAGGGGCACAGAATTTTCAAGTCTTCTTGGCAAAGCTTGAATGCTAGATCTTGATCTTCGAGTCCCTGAAACAAACACACAAGAGTTGTTAAAACAACTACACCGTTCCCTCCCCGGCAACGGCGCCAAAAATTGGTTGCTAAAATAAAGAAACAACCAATAAGTTTAAGAATGTACCGTGTAGCTTGTGGCTAACGGGTCGTGTCCACAAGGAGGGATGCGATGGAAGCTTTTCGATGAGTCGTTTTAAAAACAAGAAATTTGTGTTCGTTTTTTAGGAAAAAGAGAATTTAAGGAAAAGGGATGAAAAAGAGAAATTTCAACTTTCAGAAAAGGATTTGAAGAAGGTGATTTGTAAAAAGCTTTAAGAGTTGTGATGTTGGTTTATAATATGAAATCAAATCTGGGCTTACTATCTTCCTACTCAATTGTTCATTCTTCTCTTAAAGTATTAAGTCCCTCAAGTTATCATTTGCAAAACTTAAAGTTGCTTTTTTTAGAAAGCTTTAAGTAAAGCACATAAGATGCAGAAGGGTTGAGTCCTTTTTCTTCAAGAAAGAGTTGGAATCGGATATTAAGACATAAAGCGCGAAGAAGCAAGAATGAATTAAAAACGATTAACAAAAAGTTCAAGAGAGAATGGTGAATTTAACTATCCATACCCATCCTCATGTGCCTTCAAGAACACTTTCAAAAAGAAAGGCTTTTAGGGGAGGCATGCATATGAGTCATCGGGACTTTTTCTTTTGAAAACAGAAGAGAAGAAAACAAAAGAGAGTCAATAGCTAGCCCAGAAAACCTTTTAGTTATCCATGGAAAACAATAAAGCAAACATAAATATGCACAACATACCGAGACACGAGTGGAAGAAAAGGAAGCTTGCTTCTTGTATTGCTGTCACTTCAATCTTCGATTGCAAGCTCTCTGTCCTCTCTCTCACAAGTTTTTAGACTGAACTACAAAGTAAACAATGAAATTACAACTTGAATTCTAGCTAACAAAGAACCTAGATCCTAAGAAAATAAAAGCAAAATTTAATTCTAGTCTTCGCTGCCTTTTTCTCTGCTGAAAGAGGTATTTATAGCCAAAAACCCACGAATCAGGATCCCGGGAACGTTGGGGGAGCAAACGCTCCCCCAACTGAATTCAGTTTGCCGCAAAAACGCGGCTTGGGCCGCGTTTCTGCGGCACTGGTGTGGCCACGTGGCCACACCAAAGGGGAGGAGGCTCCTGGTATGAAGGGCTTCTCGCATATCCTGCTGATTTTCTTGTTGCTGCTTCAACCACTGACTAAATCAGCTTTTGATTTTTTTGGCTTTGATTCCTCGATTCAAGGAGGATTTTTCTCACCCCTTGATATGCCAAGATATAGCCTAGACTTCTTCACTTCGAATTTATTCTGAATTAATTCAGAATAAAGTGGGCTTTTGGGCTTGTTCTCCTTTTATTCCTTTGAGCATTTGGGCCTACATTTAGCAAAGAAAAAAGACACTTATTAATATCATTTATTAGCAAACAAGTGTGGTAAAGTGACAACATGAATGCAATGTATGTGACAAATCAGCTTTCAAGAACAAAGTTCAACTCAGGCATTATTATGATTCAAGAAAATTGCTTTCATAAAAATCGATCAAGAGAAAGGAGGTAGAAGAGAAAGATTAGTGAGCCCAGAAGGTAGTTTAGTTACTCATGAATGATGTAAAACAATACATGTAAATAAAACAAGACATGCCCGTGAATTGGAGTAGTAGAAGAGAAGGCTTGATCCTTTATTGATGTCACTTCAATCTTCAGATTACAATCACTTTATTCCTCTCTCTCACTGGCATTTAAACTGAACTACAAATTAAAAAATAGAGATACAACTTCTCTAGGCTATCTAACAAAGAACCTAAACCCTACAAATAAAGAAAAAACTTAAACAAATTTTCGGTCCCTTTTTCTCTGAAAAATGTAGTATTTATAGAAAAAACAAAACAGGGGAGGGCGTACGAAGATAGGGGAGCAAACGCCCCCCCAACCAACCTAACCCGAGGCCATGGTGTGGCCAGGTGGCCACACCTAGTTGGTGACTGGCCACACCTGGTTGGTGAGATTTCCTCGTTTGGCGATTTATACTTATCTCTTGATGGTTTTCCCGTTTCAGCTCCTGCATTTGACGAAACAGTATTGATCTTTGGCTTTAACTAATTGATTTGGGAAGATTCATTTTAACCGATTTTAACCTCTCTGATTTGCCATGATATGCCCTAATTTTTTGATTTTGAATTAATTCTGAATTAAATCAGAATTTGATGGGCTATTGGGCTCGTTTCTCTTCCCTTTCCTTTAGCAATGGGCCTGCATTTTGTAATGAAAAATAAGACTTATTAATATAATTATTACATAATAAACATGGTAATGTGACAATATATATGCAGTATATGTGACCGATCAACACCATTCAATAAACCTTGCTTGGCAAGAGCTTGCAAAGACTTTTCACCTGTGTATCTGAGCCTCATATGCCACAGCCTGGTTGAATAATCATCTGTATCAATAGAAGTCATCACCTGTCCTGTAACAGTACTACCCTTCAAGTAGTAGAGATTATTCCGGTGGACGCCCTTCAGAACCACCATTGAGCCTTTGGTTATCTTGAGAACTCCATCCTTTATTGATACCTCAAGACCCAATGTTTCTAAAGCAGCAATTGCATTAAAATTCCTCTTAAGTTGAGGTACATACCTCACTTCCTTTAATTCCCGTATCATTCCATCGAACATCTTGATCTGGACTATCCCTATACTTTCCATGTTACATGGGCGATCATCACCCATGATAACAGAACATCCTTCTAGCTTCTCAAAGCTAGTAAACCAATTCCTATTTGGGCACACATGATAGGTAGCTCCAGTATCTAACATCCACTCAGCATCTCCTGAGTAACCAATGTAGAAGTAGTAACAGAGAAAGAGAATACCGATTAATCTGAGTCTGATCCAGCTGCCTGTGAAGTACAGCGTGGGTATTTACTACCCGTGCGAGGTTTGCCTCAGTCTTTAACTCGTTCTTCTTACCTTTGGCCTTTGAACAATCAACTTTTTAGTGCCCTAATTCTTTGCAGAAGGCGCACTGGTTCTTCTTCAGATCTTAAAAACCTGGCCTGGATTTCAATGTCCCACGATCACCTTTGCCCTTCCTATTGAAACTTCTGCATCTTACCACTAACGCCTCTGCTGATTACTCCCATGAGAAGACAATCTATCTTACCTCCTTACTTCATAGTTTACAAGAGGAGTTGATCGGTCGCATATATTGTATATTTATTGTCACATTACCATGTTTATTATCTAAATAAATCATATTAATAAGTCTTATTTTTCTTTATAAAATGCAGGCCCATTGCTAAAGGATAGGAAGAGAAACGAGCCCAAAAGCCCATCAAATTCTGATTTAATTTAGAATTAATTCAAAATTAAGAAATCAGGGCAGGTCATGGAAAATTAGAGAGGTTGAAAACTGGTTAAAATAAATCTTCCCAAATTAAGTGGTTAAAGCCAAAGATTAAAGGCTGTTTCATTAAATCCTGGAGCTAAAATGGGAAAACCAGCAGGAGATAAAGTCAGAATACTAAACCAGAAGGTGTACCCCCCGGCTTTGGCTACTTGGCCACAGCCAGGCTGCGAAAACACAGACTTGATGATTTCTAAATAATAGAGTTAACTTTTTCAAACTATCTTATTTGCTTTGCTTAAAACTTTCTAAACTCAAGCTTAGGATTTTGCCTATGATCAAGTTGAGGCATTAAGAATTTCAAGAGAAGAAACACATCGTTGAGTAAGTGAGATATTGAGCCCAGATCTTCTTCTTATATTACAAACAACAAATCACTCTTCAAGCTTTTGAAAAAATTACCTTTTCCCAAGCCTTCTCTAAGTTTGCAATCTTCGTTTAATCATCTCCCTTCTCTCCATTCTCTTTTTCAATTGATAAAAAAAGAAAGATACCAACTTCATTCTTTGTTACTTAACAAAAACACCAAAAAGCTTCTATTGCATTCCTCCTCGTGGACATGACCCGTTAGCCCAAAGTTACATGGTAATTCTTATCACTTTCATTTCACGATCAATTTTTGGCGCCGTTGCTGGGGAGGGAACGGTGTAATTATTTTCTAACAAGTTTGGTGTCTTGTTTCAGGAAAGTAAAGATTCAGATTTAGCATTCAAGCTTTACAGGAGAAGACTTGCTATTCTTTGCCCCTACTCTTGAAAGTAGGAAACAAAATTTCAAGAAATTGCAGTGCAAAAGTTGAAATTTTTGTTGGAATACTAAAAACACTTTTTTTGCAGGACATATTGCTTGCAAAAATAAAATTTGTGTGTGTTATTATTCTTGCTATATTTGATATTCACACTCCCTGTTTTAAATCCAATAGTAATCTGTGTAATTGTTAATGCTTAAAAAAATGTTTAGACTTACATTCTAGGCATTTGTCTAATTACATTTATTTTACAATTACTGTTGAAGATAGTTGGAGACAAGGTACGTATACATAGCATATAGTTTAGAAAATATTCTTGGGTATTAGTTGCTTTTGAATGTTACTTTTCTATATCTTGCACACTCTGCACAATCAATTCTAAGGGCAAAACCCAAATCAAGATAAGGTGGGGACGTCATTACCCTTCCTTAGCCCACAAGCCATCTCCAAGCATACACAACCTAAGCCTAAGTAAAATCTGATAGACGTTGGCCTTAGGGACATCTTGAATTCACTAGGAGATTATCCTAAGGGGGAAGGTGTTAGAATTTAACTCCAGTCAAATCAGTTTTAGGAAAGAGATTGAGGGGCGAAACCCCGAAGGCTGGTGGTTTGGTTTAATTAGGCCCGTCGCTTTTGCGTGAATACCTCCCACCAATCTTGCCCTGACCTGGCTGATTAGCATGTGGTCAAAGTCTGCATTATACCTCCTGTGGATAATCAACCAGTTAGGAGTTGTCTAGGTTAAGGTTACTTTAGACTAGGCGTAGTTGTTTTCTCTTGTTGACTATTGGTGAACTTGTTTGTGATTGTGTTTGTGTATGCAAGTGTGGTCAAGAGGCCCTAATTAATCTAGGTTGACTAGAAACACATCACCACCAAGTTTGAACCAAGACCAGATCCGGTTATAGCTCAACCGACATCTTTGCACGATAGATTCTATCCCATTAGAACCTCACTTCCATCTTACATCCAACTTCTATCGGTTGGTGAATACAATTTGAGCTTAAGTCTCAGTTCATCAACTCACTCCCCAAGTTTCAGGGCTTAGAGTTTGAAGATGCTTATTTCTTTATAAGAGAATTTGAGGAAGTATGTCTAATGATGAAAATCCCACAACTTGTAGATGATGCTATTAGGTTGAGATTTGTCCCTTTTGCTCTTAAGGACTTAGCCAAGAAATGGCTTTACAGCTTAGCAGCCGGCTCTATCACATCTTGGGATGGTTTCATCAAGGTTTTCTTGAAGAAATTCTATCCAATTCATAAGACCGATCTCATTAGGAAGAACATCATACAATTCAAGTAAGAAACTAGTGAACCATTTTGGAGATACTTTGAACGTTTTAAAGAACTTCTTGTCCAATGTCCTCATCATGGAATAGAGAAATGGCGACAAAGCCAAATTCTTTATGACGGTTTAGACTATTCTACCAAGACCCTCTAAGAAAGCATGTGCCAAGGGGGATTCTTGCAGAAGGATGAGAATGAAGGATGAAATTTATATGAGAATCTAGCTGAAAAGACCATCAATTGGGAACCTACTAGTGAAACCTCGAGAAACTCAAACTCCATCTCTTCAAAAGGAGGTTTCCATTCTGTTGAATCATTCATAGCTAACGAGGCTAAGTTAGCTAACCTAGCGAGAAGACTGAAAGATTTAGAAACTAAAGAACCAACTCCAGTCAATCAAGTCAGCCCAAACTAATTTTCAACTCTGGGCTGTACTTACTGTCAAGCCATGAATCATGTGTTTGAGGAGTGTCCTGTGTTTCAAGCTCAACAACATTTTTCAGAACCGATGAATGCGGCCTTTTCAAGGCCAACAATAATCCTTATGGACCAACATACAATCCTGGCTGGAGAAATCACCCAAATTTCTCATGGAGCCAAAATAACAATGGCCAATTACGATCAAATCATTCAAACCACTTCCATCATGCCAATAATTCTTCCAATCATCAACCCAATTTTTCCAATTTCTATCATAATTCTCCCAACCATCCACCTAATTTTTCAAACTATCAATAAAACTTTCCCAATTAAACTCCACAATCTTCCTTCAAGAATCCTCAACTAGAAAGGAGAATGACTGATTTGAGAGAAACATGGAAAGATACATGAAGAACTAAGATTCTCTTATGCAAACTATACAGAGGTTAGAGGTTCAAATGAGCCAATTAGCCACTTCACAGAATAAGAGACAAAAGGGTACCTTGCCTAGTCAGCCAATAACCAATCCGAGGAATTCTCAACAAGCTCATTTAGCTGAGGATCAATCATTGAATCAATGCAATGTTGTTCATATATTGAAGCCGGGAAAGAAAGTTGATAATCAAGTGTCTGTTAGAACTTACTTTTGATGATACATTTGTGAAGCCATTTCAATGGAGCTCTTTTGCACAAGTCTATTCAAGAGTTCTACATGATCGAGAATTCCTAAAGAGAGTTGCTATGGATGTGTATTGTAATGTTTAATAGTATGTTAAAAGCCTTGAATACACATACACATCATTAGTCTATTAGTAGACTTGACCACCTATTAGTAGACTTGACCCTTCCTATTTGTAGACTTGACCATTACTATTAGCAGACTTGACCCTTCCTATTAGCAGACTAATAGGGTTATTAGTCGACTTATAAAAAGACTAGTTGACTAATAAATGTTATAGTCGACTTATTATTCCTGCTGGTCGACTAATTGTAGTTTCTAAAAACTTGAATATCTGTTTGTCTTATGTAGTCGACTTATACCCAGGATTAGTTAACTAACCCAGTCTAAATTGCCTACCCTAGTCGACTAACCCCCAACCCCTAGTCGACTTATAGCAGTTTGTAACTATTGTACAGTTATTGTATTCTGGTGTTTTATCTAACGTTTTAAAATTCAAATTTGTCCTAATAACTACCTTAACGACCCTAACTAACTATAGATTTTAGCTATAAATAGGGTTGTTATCTTAGGTTTAAAATACCAATTAAAATATATAGTTTTCTGACTAAATATCTTGCCAAAATTCTGGTTCTCTGAAAACTGTTCTCACTTTCTGTTTTTTCACCAAATTCCTACTCCAAAGTGAAGATTTCTGAAAGTCAACCTATAATAGCCTTTGTCCACAATCACATACTGAATCAAGGCTTATAGGAAAGTTTGTAATCACTCAAAGGAAGCATTGTACAAGAGCGTCTTCTTGGTGTAGAAGAGAAGTTGTACAAAGTGTTGTGGTCTTCTTTGTTGTAAGAAGAGTTGTATACATTTGGCAAAGGAGATTTGTCAAGTGGGATACAAGGTGTTGATTTTGGGTGTACAAAGTCAAAAGATAAAGGAAAATCTCAAGCGGGTGGCTTGGGGACTGGATGTAGGTCACAAGGACCGAACCAGGATAAATATCTCGTGTTTGTGTTTGCTTAACTTTTCTGAGATTTAATTTCCTTTTATTACAAGTTCTTTATTTATTTAACTCTAATCATCCTTTGTGTAGTATATGTGTTGACATTGTATTTTAGATCCACAATTGGCATCATCTCGGGACCAACAATTGGTATCAGAGCCCTGCATATCTAGTCAATAATCTACAAGGATGGCAATGGAGTTCCCTTCGTCACAATTCAAAGAAGGAAATTCTACACAACGTCCACCGCTATTTGACGGATCCAACTACAACTATTGGAAGTGTAGAATTAAGATCTACTTGCAATCGCTCAACTACGAACTTTGGAACATTGTAGAAGCACTGTATACCAAGCCAACAACCAAATACAGCGCTTGGAGTGATGATCAAAAGAAGAATACGAACCTTGACGCCAAAGCGATGAATGCTTTATTCTGTGCCTTAACCAAAGAAGAATTCAACCGTGTGTTAACAGTCACTTCTGCAAATCAAATATGGCACACTCTTCAGGTAACACATGAAGGCACAAATAAGGTTAAGGAATCTAAAATTTCTGTTCTTTTCCGTAGGTTTGAACTATTCAAAATGAAGGAGAATGAAACCATCTCAGAAATGGTTACAAGATTCACCGACATTACCATTCCTTAGCATCCCTTGGAAAGGAATACATCCAAGTAGAAAAAGTTCGCAAGATCCTTCGTGCATTCACATCAGATTGGGAGAAGAAGACAACCGCAATCGAAGAAGCGAATTATCTCTCAACAATGTCGTTAGAAAACCTTATTGGTAATCTAATGGCATATGAAGTGCAACTCGAAGACAGAAAGAAGGATGAACAACAATCTCTCTCAAAGAAGAAAGAACTTGCCTTCCATGCATCCTCCAACATGGACAATTCAGATGACGATGAAGAGGAGATGACAATGCTTTCAAGAAAATTCAGAAGATTCTTAAAGCCAGGTAAGTTTAAATGTTTTAATTGCAATAAAACAGGTCATATGAAGAAGGATTGCCCATTGCTCAAAAACAAAGGTAAATTTAAGAGCAAAAAGTTCAAAAAGAAGAAAGACTATTAAGCATCATGGGAGAACAGTGATTCCTCTTCCTCTGACGAAGAAGAAACCACTGAACATGCCAACATTTGTTACATGGAGCTAGAAGAAGATGAGGTACAATATACTGAACTTTTAGATGCATTCCATAATTATTCAATAATCTAAAGAATGAAAAAATGAAGAATAAAGTTTTATCAAAGGAAAATGAAAAACTTTTCAAAGAAAATTCATGTTATGTCTCTCAAGTTTCTTCTATAAATTCTCAAAAAGATGATTTTGAAAAAATGATATCATCATTGAAAAAGGATAATGAGAATTTTATAAGAGAAAATATTTGCTTAAAAAGGAAACTATGTCTTTAAATGAAAGAATTTCTGTGTTAGATAAAGACATGTCAGTTTTCAAAATGAAATATGAAGAGATTTTGAAAAATGTGACTAAATTTAATCAAGAAAAAGAGAAATTGAATGATTTGTTATCATATCAAAAGATGTCACATAATCATTATGGTCTTAGATTTTTTGAAAAATCTTCATATGTTAGTAATCCATATAATTCTTTTGTGAAAAGAAAGTCTGATATTATTTCAAAAAGAATTAAGAATAAGTTTATATGGATTCCTAAAAACTTAAGCATTATTGACAAAAATACTTATATTGCATCATACATACATGATATATGTAATTCATGCAATTATGTGTATACTAACAGATGGAACCAAATTCAAATTGGGTTTGGTCTCCATAAGGTTAATGCTTTACTCTTATGATTGGTACCATCTAATGTTTATCTTTCAGGTACCATATAAGAAGTTTGATAAGAACAATACTTCAAATATTTATTATATATATACATGTTATGATATATTTGTTGCAGGGGGAGAACACAAGCGTTTCTATATCTGTTATAACCCATTTTCTGTAGGGGAGAACATTTAACTTATTTTCTGCAGGGGAAGCATTTGTGCACACAAAATGTCATCATCAAAAAGGAGAAGAATGTTGGAACTTACTTTTGATGATACATTTGTGAAGCCATTTCAATGGAGCTCTTTTGCACAAGTCTATTCAAGAGTTCTACGTGATCAAGACTTCCCAAAGAGAGTTGCTATGGATGTGTATTATAATGTTTAATAGTATGTTAAAAGCCCTGAATACACATACACATCATTAGTCTATTGGTAGACTTGACCCTTCCTATTAGTAGACTTGACCACCTATTAGTAGACTTGACCTTTCCTATTAGTAGACTTAACCATTGCTATTAGCAGACTTGACCCTTCCTATTAGCAAACTAATAGGTTATTAGTCGACTTATAAAAAAGACTAGTCGACTAATACATGTTATAGTCGACTTATAATTCCTGCTGGTCAACTAATTGTAGTTTTCAGAAACTTAAATATCTGTTTGTCTTATGTAGTCGACTTATACCCAGGATAAGTCGACTAACCAAGTCTAAATTGCCTACCCTAATCGACTAACCCCCAACCCCTAGTCGACTTATAGCAGTTTGTAACTGTTGTACAGTTATTGTTTTTTGGTGTTTTATCCAACGTTTCAAAATTCAAATTTGTCCTAAAAACTAAAATAACTAACCCAACTGACTATAGATTTCAGCTATAAATAGGGTTGTCATCTTAGGTTTAAAATACCAATTAAAATATATAGTTTCTGACCAAAAATCTTGCCAAAATTCTGGTTCTCTGAAAACTGTTCCCACTTTCTGTTTCTTCACCAAATTCCTACTCCAAAGTGAAGATTTCTTAAAGTAACCTATAATAGCCCTTGTCCACGATCACATACTGAATCAAGGCTTATAGGAAAGTTTGTAATCACTCAAAGGAAACATTGTACAAGAACGTCTTCTTGGTGTAGAAGAGAAGTTGGACAAGGCGTTGTGGTCTTCTTTGTTGTAAGAAGAGTTGTATACATTTGGCAAAGGGGATTTGTCAAGTGGGATACAAGGTGTTGATTTTGGGTGTTCAAAGTCAAAGGATAAAGGAAAATCTCAAGCGGGTGACTTGGGGACTGGATGTAGGTCACAAGGACTGAACCAAGATAAATCTTTCGTATTTGCATTTGCTTAACTTTTCTGAGATTTAATTTCCTTTTATTGCAAGTTCTTTTTTTTATTTAACTCTAATCATCCTTTGTGTAGTATATGTGTTGACATTGTATTTTAGATCCACAATTGGCATCATCTCGGGACCAACAGTGTCAACACCATCTAATCCCATTCAGCACAACCACACTCAACCATCCACCTCATCTAGTCCCAGTCCGTCAAAATCTGACAAATCTGAAACAGATAAGTCAACCAGTCAAGTGTACCAGCCTATAGTGCCATTTCCTAATAGGCTGAAAGACAACAAGTAAAATCCACACATGGATAAAATAATTGAGATCTTCAATCAAGTGAAGATAAATGTTCCACTTCTTGATACCATCCATCAAGTCTCATCCTATGCTAAGTTTCTTTAAGGACATATACACCAATAAGAGAAAGACTAATGTACCCAAAAAGGTCTTCTTAGCCACTAACATTAGTGAGCTACTGTCGAGTCCGATCCCTGTCAATTTCAAGGATCCAGGTTGTCCCACCATTGCCTGCACCATAGGATAAGCCGAGATTAGTCATGCACTTCTTGACTTTGGGGAAAGTATCAACTTGCTCCCATTCTCAGTTTATCAACAACTTGGGTTGGGCGATCTTAGTCCAACTCGAGTCACTATCCAACTGGCTGACCGTTCAGTGAAAGTTCTAAAGGAAAAAAATTAATGATATCCTTATCCAGGTCAGGGAGTTTATCTACCCAGTTGATTTTATAGTTCTAGAGACACAACCTGTGTCCAATCTTAGGGATCAAACTCCTGTTATCCTAGGGCGACCATTTCTTTCTACTGCCAATGCCATCATCAATTGTAGGAATGGGTCCATGAGGTTAACTTTGGGGACATGACTAGAGAAGTCAATGTCTTCAACCTAGGAAAATAACCCCGTTATGTTGAGGACCAAACATTTGAAGTCAACCTCATTGAGAACTTAACAAGTGAACATAGGGAAGAATTGAAACTAGAAACTGAGTGTGACTTTGGGTTAGAGTCTGACGACTTTAATCTTGATCAGATTATTGAGTCTGCTGTGAATTGGGCCTCGAACCCTATTTCACCAAATATGGAGCCAACAAATTTGACTCATCCATGCTGTGAGCTTTCCTTTTCTTTAGAATTGAAAGCCTTACCTACGCATCTCAAGTACGTCTATCTAGGCAAACAAGAGGCCTTCATGTCATCATTGCCTCCCATTTAAACGACGGGCAAGAAGAAGATCTTTAAGTATTATAAGAAAACATAGGGAAGCCATTAGTCGGACTATGACAGATATAAAGGGATTGAATCCAATCATAGTTCAACATCGCATTCATCTCAATGAAGATACCACACCTAAAAAAGACCCGAAACGTAGGTTAAATGCTATAATGCAAGAGGCTGTTCATGCTGAAATTATGAAACTCTTAGACAATGGGATAATATATCCCATTTCTGATAGCCAATGGGTCAGTCCTGTCCACGCGGTTCCAAAGAAATCTGGTTTCACCGTAGTGGAAAATGAGAACAAAGAGTTGGTCCAAACTGACTTCCCACGAAGATCCAAGTTTGCATTGACTATAGGAAGCTTAATGCTGCAACTCGTAAGGACCATTTTTCACTCCCCTTCATTGATCAAATGCTTGAACATTTGGCGGGCCATGAGTATTACTGTTTCTTGGATGGTTACTTGGGGCATAATCAGATTCCTATTACTCCTAAGGACCAAGAAAAGACTACGTTCACATGTCCATTTGGGATATTTGCTTATAGTCGAATGCCTTTCGGCTTATGAAATGCCCTAGCAATATTTCAACGTTGCATGTTGAGTCTTTTTTCTGATATGGTAGAATGATTCTTAGAAATTTCATGGATGATTTCTCCATCTACGGAGATTCGTTCACTCAATGTCTCCACCATTTAGAACTTGTCCTCCAGCGTTGTGCTGAGAAAAATCTGACACTGAACTGAGAGAAATGCCACTTCATGAAAAAATATGAAATTGTCTTGGGTCATGAAATCTCCAAGAAGGAAATTGAAGTGGATAGAGCCAAGATTGAGGTTATTACTAAGCTTTCCATGCTCAAATGCATGAAGGATATTCAATCCTTCTTAGGACATGCTGGTTTTTACCGAAGATTTATCAAGGATTTTAGCAAGATTGCTAGACCCTTGACTAATCTGTTAGCTATGGACGTGTCCTTCACTTTCGATGCCGAATGTATGAATTCTTAGGAGAAGCTTAAGAGAGAGCTTATTTCTGCACCAATCATAGCTGCTCCGGATTGGTCTAAGTTGTTCGAAATCATGTGCTACGCTTCTAATTTTGTCATATACGCTGTCCTAGGACAGCGCATTGATAACAAGCAGCACGTGATTTACTACTCTAGTAGGACTCTCAACGTTGCTCAATTGAACTACACTACTACTGAGGAGGAATTCTTGGCAATAGTGTTTGCCTTAGAGAAATTTCATCCCTACCTACTAGGGTCCAAAATCACCATTTCACCGATCATTCTACGCTAGGTACCTCATGATGAAGAAGGATGCCAAAGCCTGACTCATTCATTGGATCCTCCTTCTTCAAGAATTCGATCTCGAGATCCGAGACAAGAAAGACATAGAAAATGTCATTGCTGACCATCTCTCACGAATCCCAAATTCTCTATGCAACGAATTGCCCATAAATGAGGACTTTCCTAATGAAAATCTCTTAGCTTTCTTTAAGGAACCATGGTTTGCTGATATAGTGAATTACTTAGTCACAAACCAAACTCCGTTTCATTGGTCCAAAAACGATATATACTCGTTCTTATCTCAAGTCCGTTATTTCTTTTGGGAGGAACCTTATCTTTTTAAGTACTGTTCCGATCAAATTATTAGGAGATGCATTCCCGATGAAGAGGTTAAGAGTGTTTTTTCCTTTTGTTACGAACTTGCATGCGGTGGACACTTTGGTCCCCGCATGACTGCTGAAAAAGTGCTACAAAGTGGGTTCTATTGGCCCACTTTATTTAAATATGCTTATGAATTTTGCAAGACGTGCCCTAGATATCAGTTGGTGGGAAGGATCTTAATACGAGATATGATGCCCTTCAGCCCAATTCTAGAAATAGAACTCTTTGATGTTTGGGGCATCGACTTTATGGGTCCATTTCCTAACTCATTTGGAAACCAATCATATTGGTTGCTGTGGACTATGTGTCCAAGTAGGTAGAAGCCATTCTTAGTAGAACTAATGATAACAAAGTTGTCATAAAGTTTTTAAAAGAGAACATTTTCTCACGCTTTGGAACCCCTCGTGCTATCATCAGTGATAATGGTACTCAGGTTTTTGAAGATATTTTAAAGTCAAAAATTTTCTAATAAAATTTCTTTTAATATGTAGATGCAAAATAGGGTCTAGGGCTTTGACCAAGTAGAGTGTGATCATAGATCAACACCAAATAATTTAGAACTATATTTTGATAAAATCTTTTCTAAAAGCAAAAACTTGTTTTTTCAAAAACTTGTTTTACCGAAACTTGATTTTTCGAATCTTGATTTTTCTGAAACTTGGTAAGAGACCAGGTAATAAAATTTTGTTTAGAAAACACTAAGGATTATGAAATGTGTGTGAGTGTGACAGTCCCAAAAGCTATCAATTTCTTTCATCTTAGTTTTGACAAATATCTATAAATCCTAACTAAAATGGAAAATAATAAAAATACAAATCTTGTATAGTCTTCTTGATATGCTTGATCCTTGAGCTCTTCTAGTGTACTTAGCTTTGGGATCTAAATCTTCTTGGCTTCCAAATGTGTGAGTCTTGTGTTGGAGCCGAAATGCAACATTTGATTTTTCTTGAAACTCAATTAAACACTTTTGTTAATACCTATCTACATATGGTTTGTTATCATCAAAACAAAGGGCAAATGGCCTATGGGCCAACAATCTCCCCCTTTTTTATGGTGGCAAAGCATATGGAGTTATTACAAATATTTTGTAAAGAGACTTCAAATGAAGTTCCCCCTTAACACAAGCATATATAATAATATGATATAAAAGAGCTAAATGCATAATAAAAGAATATATAATGGATATAACAATTAGATTCATATGCCAACCATTTATGCATAACAGGATACAGAGATATGAAAGTGTATGCACAAATGGTTATCTCCATCCATCCAGAAATACCTCCAACCTCCAAAACAAGTAGTAGATGGTTGGATCAACAGGGAAGAAACACCACATAACCAAACAGATATACCAGAAAGGGACAAATAAAGATAACTGCCATAATAGAAATAAATATGTCCATACAAGTTTAGAGGTTCATGCCAACCTCAAAAACCAAATACAAACACAATAACACACGAAGCATACGTCCATAAAACCAAGTACATGTCCAAATCCAAATACAAAAAATAAAACATAAAAGCATAAAAGCCTAACTCCTATAATAACTCCATCAAATAACTCTCCCCCATTTTGTCATCAACAAAAGGGGTCAACCTCCTGGAAATTAGGGTTTTCAGGAGAAGCTGGCGGCTCAGGAACAACAGGAGGAACCCATGTGGCGAAAGGAGGACCCGTGGACAGAAGAGGCTGAGAGTGACCACTCAGAAGAGGAGCCGCCCAAGTGTTCCTATCATAGAGGTCATGGACGCAAGTCTGCATATAGCGAATGGAATCACAGATGTGGTTGAGATCATTGTCCACTTGCTGCTCTAGCTACTGAAAGTGGGCGGCTATCTGAGCGAACATCTGCTGGCCATGCTCCCAAAGTTGAATGGAGAGAGCATGATATGGATCAAAGGAAGCAGAAGAGCCAGAAGAAGATCCTGTAGCAACAGCAGGAACGATAGGATGCGGCTGAGGAGCATGAGGACGCTCCCTGACATGCATCCTCTTGAGAAGGATACTGTTGATGTCAACTGACGGTTCGATGGACCGTTCACTAGAAAGTGTTGGAACCTATTTCGATGAAGACGTTCGTGACGATCAAATTCATTTGGAGCTCTACACATGACGAATCAAGAGTCCGACATGATCAAGTTGTGCCAAAGAGGGTTGAGATGTTGTGGTTTGTAAAGAAGATATAGCATGTAAAAGCCTTGATACAAACTAACACTTTAGTGTCCTGTTAGTCGACTTGATGTCCCAATATAGTCGACTAATAAACACTCTAGTCGACTTACCCAAAGTCCAAGTCGACTAGTCAAGTGTCCAGAAATTGACCCAACTCTCTGTTTGTCAAATTAGTCGACCAGCAGTAAATATAGTCGACTAATAGACTTTTCTAGTCGACTAATCAAAGTCCCTAGTCGACTAATCCCTTGACTCAGTCGACTATAAAGCAGTTGCAGTCGACTTGAGGTAGTTAATTCAGAAACCTTTCAACCAACAGACATATCCCTAGTCGACTACTAGCTAAATCTAGTCGACTAATAGTGGAAATTTTGCCTAGTCTAGTCGACTAACTCAGAACCCTAGTCGACTATAGGCAGTTTCTGACTGTTGGACAGTTTCTGTTATCTGAACCTTTTGGCAACGTTTTCCAACGTCTATATCATCTGAATTGGTCCCATAACTACCCTAACTAACCCTAGTCTACAGCTATAAATAGGGAAGTTATTCCTAAGGCCAAAGGTTAAGACAAAACAAGATTTTCATTCAGTTTTCCAAAGCCAAATTCCAGAAAACCTGAAAACTGATTTCCTAACTTCTATTCTTCACCAAAAGACAATTCCATTAGTGAAGTTCTCTGAAGTTCATCTTTCCTATATTGTACCTTGTCCACATACACATCTGTACCAAGGCTATAGGAAAAAGAGTTGTAATTCTCAAAGTGTTTATTTGTACACGGGAGGCTTCTTGGTTGAAGAGGCAGTTGTACAAAGGTAAAGGTATTCTCTGGTGGAAGAGAAGGTGTTCTCTTGGGGAAGAGAAGGTGTACACATTTGGAGAAGGGGATTCGACAAGTGGTATACATGTTGTATTGATTTTGGGTGGCAAGATCAAGGATAAAGGAAAATCTCAAGCGGGTGGCTTAGGGACTGGATGTAGGTCACAAGGACCGAACCAGGATAAATCTCTTTGTTTGCGTTTGTCAATTTCTGAGATTTGTTTTCCTTATTGCAAGTTATTTGTTTATTTATTAACGATTAATCTTTCTTGTTTAATTTGTGGTGACTTGTGTTGTGCTTTAGATCATTGTTGCCTACAAGAGATAATTCCGCAATTAGTTCTTATCTCAACGATCCTACAATTGGTATCAGAGCCTTCTTCACCAACCGGCATCAATTCAAGGCAACAACAACCGGAGTACACACTCTGATCCAACAATTGGTATCAGAGCAAGGGAGAGCCAAGTTCATCAACAGGCAACAACCATACCAATTCCTACAATTGGTATCGGAGCGGGTATAAGTCAACAACAAGGATGGCAACGGAGTTCTCATCATCCCAATACAAGGAAGGACATTCTACACAGCGTCCACCATTATTTGACGGAACCAACTACAACTATTGAAAGTGTAGAATGAAGATCTACTTGCAGTCAATCAACTACGACCTTTGGAACATCGTAGAAGCATCGTACACCAAGCCCACAACCAACTACAACGCTTGGAGTGAAGATCAAAAGAAGAACGCCAACCTTGACGCAAAAGCAAATCATTGTACACAGGAGGCTTCTTGGTTGTAGAGGCAGTTGTACAAGGTGAAAGGTATTCTCTTGGTGGAAGAGAAGGTGTTCTCTTGGTGGAAGAGAAGGTGTATACATTTGGCGAAGGGGATTTGTCAAGTGGTGTACATGGTGTATTGATTTTGGGTGGCAAAATCAAGGTTAAAGGAAAATCTTAAGCGGGTGGCTTGGGGACTGGATGTAGGTCACAAGGACCGAACCAGGATAAATCTCTTTGTTTGCGTTTGTCAACTTTTCTGAGATTTGTTTTCCTTTACTTGCAAGTTATTTATTTGCCTAACAATTAATCCTTCTTGTCTAGTGTTTGTGTTGACTTGTGTTGTATTTTAGATCATTGTTGCCTACAAGAGATAATTCCGCAATTAGTTCTTATCTCAACGATCCTACAGAAAGATCAAAATGAAGTTGCTTCAGAAGACGTGTAATAAGCATCCCAAAGGGCAAATACCGGTTTGGGATCAGAAGATGATCGGACGTCATATAATCGATGATGAGTTTGAGAATGTTAATTCTAATGCCTTTCTGAAGGCAATAAATCAAGAGAGGAGCGAACCCCTAGCGTGACTATACTCTCCTGATTTAGGCAGGAGGTCATAGAAGACGATTTTAGCCAAGACTTAGGCGGTGAGAGTATAATACTTCACCTTCTCATTCTTAACTAAAGCGGAGTTATCATCATCATGAAGCAAAATAGATACAGTGTGGGCAGACTCACCGTCAGGATAAGTAAACTCATGCAGATCTACATTGTAAATATCTACCCCCTCACAGGAGAGGTGTAGGAGATTTGCAAATTTTTCAATAGAAATATTTATATCTCTGCCCATGACTCTAGACCTGATATGATTTTGTTGAAAGGACAGGCTAAAGTAAAAATAATGCACTAGTTCAGGATAAACTGGTTCTTTCATGGTGACAAATTGTTCAACTGAACTAGAACCTAAGATATTTGTAAGATTTAGATGCTCAAAGTCACTAAAAACCACAGTCCTACCAGAGATGACATGTTATTGTGGATTATAGTGCATCTACGAGATGCATTTTGGCAGATAAAGGGGCTAGATGATGATTCAGGGGTTTCCCCTTCTCAGATCAGAATCGTTTGGACATGATGATTGATTGCCTAAGATAAAAGCACGAACTAAAGATGAATAAACAAGATTAATAAGGAAATTTTAAGAGATTAAGGAGAAATTTTAGTTATACCTCAAGATCCAAGAGAAATCCACAAAAATCTGCTGATTTGGATCTTGAAAACAATTTTGACAATTTTTAGAGGATGAATTTTGGATTGGGAGAAGTTTTAAGGGGTTGGATTAGATTTGGTAGGAAGAAAATTTAAGAGGGAAGGAGAGAAGAGCTGGTTGAAGAAGAGAGAATGAGAGGAATTAGGTTTTAGGGCTATATATGCAATCGGGTAAAAGGCAGAATACCCGACGCCTGGTCGACCGCCCGGTCTACCGGCCTCGGCTTAAAACATTTTTTTTGTTTCCAGGTTATCTCGGTCGACCGCCCGGTCGACCGGGCATATGACAGGCTAACACGATCAACCGGTCAATCGACCGTAATACCCCTAAACTGTAAAATTTTTATTTTTATTTTAATGTTAATTTTCATTTTTTTAAAAAGGAAATTTGTGACTAATATATTTTTACATGTAAAACATGAAAACATTGGTAAAATTATATTAGGCATGAATAAACACAAAAAAAAAATAATTTTCATTTATTTTACTTATTAATAACAACATATATATATATTATTTTTTAATTTTAATAAAGCAATAAATTTGAGATATTGAGGCCGAATACCCCTTTAAGAGTTCTGAACTTCTCCTCGTCATTCCTCTAGATAAGAGTTGAGGCACGCAATTGCTGTCTCTATTTATTTTTCTTAATTTTGGTTAAATAATTTTTCATTTTTGACAATATTTTTATAGAAGCATTTATTAACCAAAAGGAAATCTTGATACATGGACAAACATAATATGGCTAGTATAGAAATAAAAGGCAAACTAAAAACACAATTTCAACTATAGTCTAGATACAAAGAAATGAGGATATACAAATTTATATAAGTAAAGCATATTATTACAAAATAAACTTAGCAAATCCTATGCTAGCAAAAAAAATAATAATATGTAGAGAAGTTACCAAACCATGGGCAATCTCCAAAAATAGGTGCCTCTTTGATAGCGATGCAAGTGACGATTTGTTCATTAAGCTTTGATGCATCCACCACCTGGGCACCATTTTCCCTAAATCTTGGAGGAGGACGACGCACCTGTATCAATTAAGTTTGGCGTGTCCTTTGGTACCCAAATCTTTTTGGGTTCTATGGGGTTAGTATTTTCACGAACCCAAACATTTTTATTTATCATATTTAATTTTGCATAACAAAATTTTGTCAAATGACCTTTGTGGCCACAATGTGCACAAGTATATATTTTTCCATACATGAATGCATGTTTGTGTTGATGTGAGTGTGCATGTGTGTGTGATGCATGAGGAGTGTGTTTCCTTTGGGTTTTTCCCTTAGGAAATATAGATGCAAATTTGGTCATGTCAAATGCACACTTTTTCAAAGTTGTATCTAAAACCTCAATGCATTTTTGAATTTCCAAAAATTCATTTTTATTACAAGAAATAATTGGGCTTTTGACCTTATAAGTAGTTTTATATTTTTCAAAATCTATTTTCATTTTCTCAAAAGATTTTGACAAATCATTTTTCTCATTCAAAACAATCTCAAATTTATTCTTTAATAAATTATTTTCCTTTTTCAACTTTATATTTTGAGCAAAAGAAATTTCTTATCTATTTTTTAATTCTTTAAAAAATTGAGCTAATTCATCCATAGTCAAATCCTCATCTTCTAAAAAGTTTCTAGGTTTACCTTAGAAGTTTCATCACCATGCGCCATGAAGCACATGTGTGCGATATCGATCTCCTCTTCAGATTCTGTCTCCGAATCATCCCACGTGGCCACCATCATCTTTTTCTTCTTTTTGATGTTCTTGAGGGTAGCAGCTTGTAAAGATGGGCAATCCGCAATTAGATGACCCGTTCTTTTGCAATGGAAGCATGGACCCATTTCCTCCCTTTTCTTTTTAAGTCTTCCTTGAGCTCTTCCTCTTCAGAAGTTGCTTTGTCTACCTTTCTGTAGAACATCTTGCCCACTTTTCTGATGAGTATGGCAAAGTCCTCATCATAGTCTTCCGATGATTCTTCTTCATTAAAGGAGGATGGAGTCGCCTTGAAAGCTATTGCTTTCTTCTTTAGAGCCTACCTTTCTTCTCTCACCTTTATTTCTATCTCATGGGTTTTGAGATTGCCGATGAAGCTGGAGAAGACCATCTCCTCCCTATCGTTTAGCTCCTTGAGTGTGGTTGCCTTGACTTCCTAAGATTTGGAAGAGCTCTAATGACCTTTCGAATCTTTTGGTCATTGTCAATCTTGTCACCTAAAAAGGATAAAGTATTAGTAATCTTGGTGAAACGAATAAGCATTTCATCTATACTTTCATTTCAAGCATGTAAAAATTCTCATATTGAGAACGGAGCGAGTCAATTTTGAATCTCTTGACTTGCGACGTCCCCTCATGAGTAATAATAAGAACATTCCAAACTTCATAAGCGGATTTGCAATCAATCACACGAGAAAGATCACTTCATTTAATGCTTGTGTAAGTGCATATTGGGCTCTAGCATTGGCCTCATAGTCCTTAGCGGTTGCTTCGAACCATGTACTCTCATCATCGTGAGGTTCAACAAATTCTTTGGTAATAGATTTGGCAGCTCTAACTCCTAGGGACTTTAGGAATAGGTTCATTTTGATCTTCCAAATGGGAAAGTTCAACCCATCAAATTTGGGTGGGGATTTTATGCTAAAGAAGTCAAGTGATGCCATGAAAATAAGTTTTTAGTGCACAAACAAAAGATGCAACAAAAAAATATAGCCAAATAAAGAAGGATCTCCCTAAGGTGGTTAAACCAAAAGCTAGGGTTAGGTTCTGATACCAATTGAAAATCACCTAGAGGGGGGTGAATAGGTGATGGTCATACTTAATGGCAAATAATGCGGAATTAAAAACAAATTAGCAATAAACACAAACAATTAGATAGATCTTGTAATAGAGTAAGCAATATAAGTGCAAGTAAAGTAAGAGAGTAGAGTTTAGAGAGATTGTAAAAAATCGCAAACACAAGAATATGTTTCGAGGTTCGAGCCAACGCTCTACGTCCCCACCTTCAACACGATGAATGATTTTCACTATGAGCGATCCCACCGGATCGTCAATCAATTACAAGTTCTCACTAGAACTCTTCGGACACACTTGTTCTCTCTCACGGTGTCGCAACACTAACTTGGAGCTCACTAGCTCGCTCGACGTCGCAACCTCTACAACTTCTCAATCCAAGAAAACGGTGATCAACACTTGACCACAAAGGTAGATCACAAGCACAACTCTACAACCAAGATGAGGAAATGAAACACTTGAGATTGAGTAGTGCTAATTATCAAGTGGAGAAGTAGAGGAAATGGTTCAAGCTAAAAACACTAAAGCTTTGGAAATAGTTGGCTCAAGAAAATTCTTTTTGCAAAGAGGCTAAACTTTGAAAAACTTGATATGAGGCTTGTAAATATTGTTATTGAGTTGTTTCATACTCTCCTAATTTATAGGGGATGAAAATGAGGTTAAAAGACCCAATAAATCCGTCGGGAGAAGACCCAAAAAAAGAAAAAACATAATCTGCCCGTTGGGAGCCAACTCAGCTGAGTTTTCTGCTGCCGGTCGACCGGGTGGTCGACCGCCAATGGTCAGATTTTCGACCATTGGGAAAGCGGTCGACCGGACGGTCGACTGTGGATCCCTACATAGAGTAAAACTATCTGTCGGTCGACCGGCTCGGTCAACCGAAAAAAATAGAGAGCACTGCTCTTGCTTCCGGTCGACCGGTCAGTCGACCGAAGTGCACTCGTGCACTTTGGTGCACGTCGGTCGACCATGCGGTCGACCGAGAGAGCAGTTTTGCTCTGCCAGTGGTCGACTGCCCGGTCGACCGGCTTAGGGCAAAGATCAGGTTTTTGAAGATATTTTAAAGTAAAAAATTTTTTAATAAAATTTCTTTTGATATGTAGATACAAAATAGGGTTTTAGGGCTTTGAGCAAGTAGAGTGTGATCATAGATCAACCCCAAATAATTTAGAACTATATTTTGATAAAATCTTTTCTAAAAATAAAAACTGGTTTTTCCAAAACTTGTTTTTCTGAAACCCGATTTTCCAAAACTTGATTTTTCTAAAACTCGGTAGGAAACCAGGTAATAAAATTTTGTTTAGAAAACACTAAGGATTATGAAATGTGTGTGAGTGTGACAATCCCAAAAGCTATCAATTTCTTTCATTTTGGTTTTGACAAATTTCTATAAATCTTAACTAAAATGGAAAATAGTAAAAATACAAATCTTGTATAGTCTTCTTGATATGCTTGATCCTTGAGCTCTTCTAGTGTGCTTGGGTCTAAGATCTAAATCTTCTTGGCTTCCAACTGTGTAAGTTTGTGTTAGAGCCAAAATGTAACATTTGATTTTTCCTGAAACTTAATTAAACACTTTTGTTAATACCTATCTACATATGGTTTGTTATCATCAAAACAAAGGGCAAATGGCCTATGGGCCAACAGTCTTCTTATAGGTTAATCTTTGAGAAAGCTTGCCACCTACCTATTGAGTTAGAGCACCGGGCCTTATGGCCAATCAAGTAGTTGAATTTCGACTTGACTAAGGCCGGTGACCTTCGAAAATTACAAATTTTCAAATTAGAGGAGTTGAGAAATGAGGCCTATGAAACTGCTAAGATCACTAAAGATAGAGTTAAGATTTTTCATGATAAACACATCATAAGAAAAACTTTTATTCCTGGACAAAAAGTCTTACTCTATAATTCTAGGCTTCATCCTTTTTCAGAAAAATTAAAATTAAGATGGATTGGGCCATTCGTTGTCAAAACCGTATTTCCATACGGTGCTGTAGAGATCAGTGATACCAAGAATGGAAATGACTTTAAGGTAAATGGTCAACGCCTTAAACCTTTCTTGGAATCAGCGCCGGTAAATGAAACGGCTATGGGTCTTTTTGACCCAGTGTATCAGTAATTTCCTCTTTTCCATTTTATTTCATGCATCTATACATTTCTTTCATACATTGGGGACAATGCATGAGATAAGTGTGGGGGAGGGCTCTAACATGACTAATATAATATAACTAAAGAAGAAAAGAAGAAAACAAAAGAAGAAAACAAAGAAAAATATATATAAAAAAACTTTTTGAAGGGTAAGAACAATATTTTGATATATTCTTTGTAAGAAATTAAGTCAATTTTAAGGAATAGGAAAATCATAATTAAGATTTCTTATACTTGGTCAAAATAAGATAACTTATTTGATTTTTAGGGTTAGGAAAAAAATTAATGAAAGTAATTTAGTCTTGATCTTTACCTTGAAGAAATTTGCACACTTTATACACTTACACACTTAGGGTTCAAAGATAAAAATTCTTATGCCTTATAAAAAAAGAAAAAATATATATCTGCAAATCTAATTATTGATTAGTTAGGTGCTTTGGCCTGAGAAAGTCCTGGTATTTATGCAAAAGATAATTAGAAAAGTTTGAAAAATATATATATAAATCCTCTGAATAAGCTAGGTATTTGTGCCTCATGAAGCATAAGTATTCACGCCTAAAAGTGGTACATTTTATAAATAAAAACCCTTAGTTTTGTGGCCTTGTCTGCTCGAGTGTTTAGATCCTTAGGGGTATTTTCTCACCTGGTGCCCTAAGACTGTCTGGTCTGGGTGTCACCGACTAAAGGCTCGTTACATGAGTAGATTAGAAAGCCTAATGGAATTGAGGAATAAATACCACCAAAAATAAATATAAATAAGGCATAGGATTTAATGTTAAAGAACCCTTAGTTAAACTTCACGGTCACGATGGTGCATATGACTCAGGGTAAAGTAATAGACTAGATGAGAAATACAATTTGACTCTTCACTTTGATTGATAACATGTTTTTGAATAGAGACTAAGTTTAGGAATGAAATGTTTGATATTCCTATAACTTATAGATTACTTGAACTCTACAAATATACTTCAAATATTTTCTCCTTTTAGAATGCTTTTCGAAAATACTAACATTTTTTCTCTTTATGGATTTTGTGGGTGCAATCCACTGAAAACCCTAATGAGACAAAACTCGTCCTCTAGGGGTAACCTAGAGGTTTAATAGCTTGTTGCACATGCTCAGTGCAACCGAGTGACCTGCGAAAGTGGTTTAATAATTGATTAGGAATAGTTGATGTTTTGCTCGAGGGCGAGCAAAAGATAAGTGTGGGGGTGTGATCGGTCTTATATATTGCATATTTATTATCACATTACCATGTTTATTATCTAAATAAATCATATTAGTAAGTCCTATTTTTTTTATAAAATGCAGGCCTATTGCTAAAGGATAGGAAAGAGAAACGAGCCCAAAAGCCCATCAAATTCTGATTTAATTCAGAATTAATTCAAAATGAGGAAATCAGGGCAGGTCATGAAAAATCAGAGAGGTTGAAAATCAGTTAAAATGAATTTTTCCAAATTAAGTGGTTAAAACTAAAGATAAAAGGCTGTTTCGTCAAATCCTGGAGCTGAAACAGGAAAACTAGCAGGAGATAAAGTAAGAATACAAAACCAGGAGGTGTACCCCCCCCCCCCCCCCCCCGCTGTGGCCACCTGGCCACAGCCAAGCCGCAGAAACGCGACCAAAGCCACATTTCTGCGGCTTTGTTGAGTTTGTTGGGGGAGCGTTTGCTCCCCCTATCTTCGTATGCTCTCCCTCGTTTGGTTTTTGCGTATAAATACTGTATTTTTCAGAGAAAAAGGGACTGAAACTTAGTTTAAATTTTTCTCTTTATTTTTAAGGTTTAGGCTCTTTGTTAGATAGTATAGAAGTTGTATATCTGTTTTATAATTTGTAGTTCAGTTCAAATACCAGTGAGAGAGAGGAATAGAGTGATTGTAATGTGAAGATTGAAGTGACATCAATAAAAGGATCAAGCTTTCTCTTCTTCCACTCCAATTCACAGGTATGTCTTGCTTTATTTTCATGTATTATTTTTCATCTTCCATGAGTAGCTAAATTCGTTTTCTAGGCTCACCATTGTTCCTCTCTTCGATCCCTCTTCTTTTTGAATGGTTTTGATGTAAAGACCCAATGGAATCATATGCATGCCTAAATTAAGCCTTTCTTTTTTGAAAGTGTTTTTGAAGGCACATGAGGATGGGTTTGGATTTCTAAACTTCTACTTCTTTTAAAACATCTCTTGAACTTATTTTTATTTCATACTTGAAAGACTTGATGATTTAACATTCAATTCAAGATGATTTCTTAAAGAATAGAGTACCTTTTCCAAACTATCTTATTTGCTTTGCTTAAAACTTTTTAAACTAAAGCTTAGGATTTTACCTATGATCAAGTCGAGGCACTAAGAATTTCAAGAGAAGAACACATCGTTGAGTAAGTGAGATAGTGAGCCCAAATCTTCTTCTTATATTACAAACAACAAATCACTCTTCAAGCTTTTAAAAAAATCACCTTTTCCAAAGCCTTCTCTAAGTTTGCATTTTTTCTTTTAATCATTTCCCTTCTCTCCATTTCTTTTTCAATTGATAAAAAAGAAAGACACCAACTCCATTCTTTGTTACTTAACAAAAACACCGAAAAGCTTCTATCGCATTCCTCCTCGTGGACACGACCCGTTAGCCCAAATATACATGGTAATTCTTGTCACTTTCATTTCACGATCAGCAGTCAATACCTCACTGTAGTTAAGTGTTTATCTACCATTGATTAAGGTAAGAGTAAAGGTCTCATACTCTTCATCCAGAAGAAAATTTAAAAGAATCACTGCCTTATCCTCCTTTTCAATCTTGACATCCACATTAACTAGATCTGTAAGAAGCTTGGTGTAGTTGTTCATATGTTTATCAAGGAGAGTCCTCTCCTCATCTGGAAGCGACAAAGCCTCCTCTTTAATTATAGCCGTGACTCGATGCTCTTCGTTAGATACTTCTTCTCTAGGATATTTCACAACTGTCTTGCATATATTTCATATAACACATGGTACTTGATGTCTTGTGTAAAACAAGACCTTATCAAACAACATGTTTTCGGTTCATCTTTTTCCAATCTTCTTCAGAAGTGGGATCATGCTTTTTATCCAATCGTAGAGTGTCCTCAAGGTTTGATGTTGTTAGTGCATCCATCACTTTACACTTTCACATACCGAAGTTGTTTTTCCCATCGAACTTCACCACATCAATCTTCAAGGGATATAGGTTCATGGATTTCATCGTAGTTGTACTATCTCCGGCCATCTTCTCAATGGTTCCCTTAAAGCATGTGAAAGCAAATAGAGTTAGATCAAAAAACTAGATAAAGATAGGATCTTTATCTCAAAGTGAAACCCACCCTAGAAGAGTTTTCAAAATGATCTACTTCACTGAATTTGATTCCTTGAGTAATGCAAATTCTGTTTTGAGATCGACACATGATCCCACAAACAGTCCCAACACTGCTCCGAGATCGACACACGATTGATTAGTCTTTAATTTTGCATAATTTGTATCACATCTTCACATTGATTTCATATTAAATTCTGCTAATAAACCTTTGCTTGCTTGATTCTAGGTCCATGATGTGCAATGAAGAAGAAGGCCCTAAATTACCATTTAATTGGTGATTAAAGGCCTATTAAAGATAGCCATTGACCTAGGAGCTGATTCTATCAAAAGCAGGGGCTGCAAACCAAAAACTGGGCACAGGGCCTAACAAGGGACAGAAAGGACTGCGCACGGCTCGAAGTGCCACGTGCAAGGCCGCTATAAGGCTGCGGCGCGCGGCGCGCACCGCGCTTCGGGTCAGGGTTTGTCCCCTGGCCCCTTGTTCCCCTGGTGCCTATAAATACCCCCTTGGGGTTCCAGAGTTTGAGATATGCAGAGTTTTAGGAGTAGTTTCATTTTCATTTTGTAGTTTAGAGTAGTGTAGTGTAGTTTTTCTTCTTCTTCCTCCCTTGTATTTTCCATTTCTTATAGATCTTGTATTTGGGAGAGAGAGTGGTACATGTTGGGAAGCAAGAGTGTAATAGAAGGTGACAATCTATGAAAGGTGCTCTCTTACCTTATCTTTGTTTTCTTCTCTCTGATCTCTTTTACATGTGTAGCTAGTCTTTTCTCTCATGGCAACTAACTACTAACCACCAACCTGCTAACTTCTTTTATGATAATTCACATGAATCTAATAGCCTCGCTTTGGCCTTACTGTTGCAAGAGCCATTGATGGCTCATGATGATGGATCTAACACTCTAACTTTCTAACCACTAACAAGCTAACATTACTTTACTTCATACTTGCTCTTATCGGGTTTTGATGATTTAAATGTAGCTTGCACTTGTTTGTTGAGTTGGGTTGTGATGAGTTACATATGGGTCATGCTTTGAGTCGCTCTTGAACCAAGGACTAGTGATGGCCAATGATACATGTGAGGCAACTATCACTAAGAGGTTAGCATGTTGGTTAAGTCATTACTAGTTAGTAGCTGTGAGTTTTCTTTCTCTTTCACTTATTTTAGAAATATATTCAAAACTCACAAACATATTCTTTTCTATGTTTCCCTCTTCTTTGTGTTTCACCGTACTTCTCTTTCATTCTTTGTTTTCTTTTCTTTACTTTTCATTCTTTAAAACTTTGAAGAACCGTTACCATACACATGAACATACCGTGTAAGCTTCTATCGCCTCCCGTCCTTGTGAATTTTATTCGTTTTAGCCTCTATATTATAACGGAAGTATCGAGGAAGCCAAAGCACACACTTTAAATCTTGATTTCAAAATATACACTTTTTGTGCGCGGTTTTCCCTCGATCAAATTTTAGCACCGTTGCCGGGGATGGGAACGGTTTGATTTCACAAGTTTACTAACTTTTCTTCTTTGTTTTTTGGTGTGCAGGTTAAAGTTTTAGCATTGCAAAAGTCCACACTTGCTCAAGTGTAGCTGGGTAATTCTTGTATATTTTTATATTCTACTGCTAATTTTTGTTTATATTATCTGTGCACTGTAAATAATTGTAAGAACTAAAATACAGAAATTGGATGCTTTAAACTGGTTTAGACATTTGCATCTAGGCAAGTGTCAATTTTTATTCTAATATACTGTATTTCATTCTTATGTTGTTATGATACTGATAGGAGGTGTACATATTGCATTGCATATAGTTAGGATAAACACTTTAGTGATTTACTCGCTTTTTTGTATTCATCTTATCTATATTGCACACTTGCATAAATTAAACTTAAGGGCAACACCCAATACAACATAAAGTGGGGAAGTTATTACCCTCCCTTAGACCAAAAATCACCTCCCCACTGATACAACCCACGCCTTAATAAAAATTGCTAGACGTTGGCCCCTAGGGACATCTCGGAGTCATTTAGGAGATTGACCGAAGGGGGAAGTTGTTAGAATTTGACTCTTGCTAAATCGGTGTCTAAGGTTGGGGATTTAGAGGCGAAACCTCGAAGGATGGTGGTTTGGCATAATTAGGCCCGTTGTTCCGGCACGGATACCTCCCACTGATCTTGCCCCTACCTGGCCGATTAACTCGTGGTCAGCTCCGACAATATACCCCCCGTGGACAGTCTAACCAGTTAGTAGTCATCTAGGGCTAAGTCAACCCTAGCATAGGCTTGTTTTCTTTTTCTTTGTTTGTTTGTTTGTTTGTTTTCTTTTTTGTATATTGTGAAATAGATTTTAACAACAATAATTCTTTCAATCAAAATATGAATCCATATTTCACTCCGATCTCATTTGACTCGGATAATTCCAAACCGGCTATGTACAACATGAACCAACCATATATGCCGAGTTGGGATTATCCGACTCAATATGACCCTATCTCCAATCCTATAACCAAGATTTTCAAAATAATTTCAACTTTTCACAGAGTCAATAGGGATTCACCTCCCTTGAGTCAAATTCTTAACCATCTTGTCCACAATTTTCACAATATTCATTCCCCAATTTTAATTCATATGCTCCTTTTCCTGAATCACCAATTGAAGAAAAATCATCATTGGAAAGGATTTTGGAAGAAGCGAAAGAGGCCCAAAAAATAATTTGAAAATAATATGGCCTCATCATGTCCACAAAATTTCCAAAATTCATGTAGTTTTTTCCCTGAAAAACTCAAGGGAAAATCATTGTGGAAAAAAACTATGGAATTCGTGCAAGAGACCGAGCGCATAATGAAAAATACGATTGACTTCCTATGTCCATCAAGCGTTCAAGAATCTTGCCATTTTGGAAATCCAGCTTCAGTTTCATCATACCAACCTGAACTTGACCAACATCCAATTCCTGATGCTTTGGCAAGTTATCCATTTTCTGAAATTGAACTTAAAGATGAATGTGAACCTGAGCTTCAAGTTAGCGATTCGAGTCTGTTCATTGAATCACTGTCGACTCCTATAGTGTTACCTAAACTAAGTAACATTCTTGAGCCAGTTTTGATTCCCATACTTCCTAAACTTAAATTAATCATTTCACCCATTCACATTCCTTCTGTGGACGAAAATCAAAATTCAATTTCCTTACGTTCTTTTGAACTTACCCAAAATTTTGAGAACTACCTTGACATTTTAGCAAGTTATCATTTTCTCGAAATTGAACTTGAGCTTGAAATTGATCTTGAACCTCAAGTTGGTAATTCTATGTCACTTTTTGATTCAATAATGACCCCGGTACCTTTACCAGATTTTTTTCTCTATTCTGGAGTCAGAATTGCATCCTGTACCCGTACACCGTGAAATCGAATCATCAATATCTTATGATCACACTTCATTGATGGGGAAAGTGTGTGAAAATTAATTCTTTGATTTGGACCCTATTTTTGAACCAATTTCGACTCTCATTGTTGACTCTCGACTTGATCTGAGTCAACTTCCCGAGTCGGTATCGGTTTTTCTTCCCATTCCATTTAAGTCCAAATCCATCATTTTCAAAAATCACACTTCATTGTTGGACAAGAATGTTGACAAATATGACTCAGTAATTATTTTTAAAAATTGAAAATTAGATGGGGATAAATTTTTCAATAAGACCATTTCATCCATCGTTCTTTTCTTGGGTCATATTAGAGAGGTCCTTGGTGGGTTTCTGGAAGATCCACGATATCTTGATTGGGTCGCAACGCTTGGCCCAATCCGACCACCACCGGAGCCACCCCCTTGAGGTAATCTTCCTTCCCTCTCCATTTGTTTCATGTATTTACACATTCACGATGCATTGAGGACCATGCATGAGATAAGTATGGGGGTGAGTTTACTAAGGTAGTTAGTTTTATATTTTCTTTCTTTTAGACATCTTTTTAATTAAACAAAAATAAAAAATCTTTTATACAAAAACTATTCTTTTCTTTTTACAAAACCTTTTGAAACCAGAGAAATAGTTTATGATTTATTTTTAAGAAAATTAAGATTATCTTAGGAATTAGGAAGACCTAAAATTATGAAATTTTAAGCCGAGTCAAAATAATAGATCTTATTTAAATTTTAGGATAAGAAAGTAAAATTGAGAAGATAATTTGATCTTGAATTTTTTGCCTTAGGTTTATGCACTCCACACGCAATTTTTGGGATTGAAACAAAGACTGAAAATGCCATAAATATATATATATATGATAAATAAAAACCACTTATTGAAGTTGGGTAATTATGCCTCAGGAAGCATGATTATTCACGCCTAAAATAGTGGATAAAAATAAAATAATCTCCTTTAGTTTTGTGACCTTGTTTACTTGAGTCCTTAAGTTCGAGGGATGTTTTCTCATCTGGTGCCCTAAGACCATCTGGTTTGGGAGTCACCGGCTAAAGACTCACTACCCGGGTAAATAAGAAAGCCTAAGAAAACTAAGGAAAAAAATAATAATATATATATAATATATATAAACAAATGCATGAAAGTTAAAGTCGATATCTCAAAAATCTTCACAGTTCACTAAGTGCATATTTTTCTAAGAGTTTTATGAAAAATCAAAGAGTCAATTCAATTTTAAATTCTTACATTCAATTTATAATAAGATTTTTTGCATTTTGACTTAGTTTAAGAAAGAACAATTTCTGGTTAACCTCTGACCTTGGATCACTTATATTTTTACAAAAATACTTTAACACTTTTCTCTATTTTAAAATGCATTTTAAATAAAATACTAACATTTGATTTTTTTATGGATTTTGTGGGTGTAATCCGCTGAAAACCCTCAGGAGACAAAACTCCTCCTCTAGGGGAAACTTAGAGGTTTAACGGCTTGTTGCACATGCTCAGTGCAATCACGTCATCTGCGAAAGTGGTGTAATAATTTCTTAGTTTTTTGCTTTGCTCGGGACGAGCAAAAGATAAGTGTGGGTGTGTGATTAGTCTCTAATTTTGCATAATTTGTATTACATCTTCACATTAATTTCATATTAAATTCTACTAATAAAGCTTTGTTTGCTTGATCCTAGGTCCATGGTGTGCAATGAAGAAGAAAACCCTAAATCACCATTTAATTGGTGATTAAAGGCCTATTAAAGATAGCCATTGACCTAGAGAGCTGATTCTGTCAAAACCAGGGGATGCAAACCAGAAACCGGGCACAGGGCCTGACAGGGGACAGAAAGGACTGCGCGCGGCTCTAAGCGCCGCGCGCGCGGCCACTACAGGGCCGCGGCGCGCGCCGCGCTTCGGGTCAGGGTTTGTTCCCTGGCCCTTTGTTCCCCTGGTGCCTATAAAAACCCCCTTGGGGTTTCAGAGTTTGAGATATGCAGAGTTTTAGGAGTAGTTTCATTTTCATTTTGTAATTTAGAGTAGTATAGTGTAGTTTTTCTTCTTCTTCCTCCCTTGTATTTTCCATTTCTTATAGATCTTGTATTAGGGAGAGAGAGTGGTACATATTGGGAAGCAAGAGTGCTTGTAATAAAAGGTGACAATCTATGAAAGGTGCTCTCTTACCTTATCTTTGTTTTCTTCTCTCTAATCTCTTTTACATGTGTAGGTAGTCTTTTCTCTCATGGTAACTAACTACTAACCACCAACTTGCTAACTTCTTTTATGGTAATCCACATGAATCTAATAGCCTCGTTTTGGCCTTACTCTTGCAAGAGCCATTGATGGCTCATGATGATGGATCTAACACTCTAACTTCCTAACCACTAACAAGCTAACATTACTTTACTTCATGCTTGCTCTTATCGGGTTTTGATGATTTAAGTGTAGCTTGCACTTGTTTGTTGAGTTGGGTTGTGATGAGTTACATATGGGTCATGCTTTGAATCGCTCTTGAACCAAGGACTAGTGATGGCCAATGATACATGTGAGGTAACTATCACTAAGAGGTTAGCGTGTTGGTGGAGTCATTGGTAGTTAGTAGCCGTGAGTTTTCTTTCTCTTTCACTTGTTTTAGAAATATATCCAAAAATCACAAACATATTCTTTTCTATGTTTCCCACTTCTTTGTGTTTCACCGTACTTCTCTTTCATTCTTTGTTTTCTTTTCTTTGCTTTTCATTCTTTAAAACTTTGAAGAACCGTTAACATACAAGTGAACATACCGTGTAAGCTTCTATCGCCTCCCGTCCTTATGGATTTGATTCGTTTTAGCCTCTATGCTATAACGAAAGTATCGAGGAAGCCAAAATACACACACTTTAAATCTTGATTTCAAAACATACACTTTTTGTGTGCGGTTTTCCCTCGATCAACGATCTCCGCTAAACATCAACCAATGCTCTTGGAATTGACACACGATCCCACGACGTACTTGGGATGCTCTGATCCAACTTATTGCGTGCGATGCAACAACCAGTGAGGAATCCAATAGATGCAGTAGAGGCGTACCCCAAGAATAACAAGAACAAGAAACAAGAGAAAAAGCAAGCACAATATTTAACGAGGTTTGGCAATTCACCTATGTCCTCGGGGCAAGGAAGAGAGATATTATTGATTCAACAACCAATACAATTTGTATCTTGCATACAATTTAAGAGGGCTTTGCCCCTTTATTTATAACCAAAGAGACCCAAAAATTTAGGAAATCCCAATTGGATTTGTCTCTAATTCAGAAAGAAAGTCTGAATCCTTAAAGGAGAGATAGATCTGCGCCTAGATACGTCTGTCGGCCGATCGGACAGTCGACTGACCTAAGCACCCATCGACCGGTTAGTCGACTATGTCCAACCGAGAGTTCTCATGCCAGTGGGTCGACCGAGCGGTCGACCGTTCTCTTGCTACAGTCAACCAGGCGGTCGATCGTGCTACCATGTGCACGTTTGTGCACACCGGTCGACCAGGCGGTCGATCGGCCCTGCTGCTGGCCTGATATAAGCTTTGTTCTCGCGCTGTTCTCGCTCCTTTTAGCTTCTAATCTTTGCACTATATTTCTTGATGAGTTAAAAAATCTCCATCATAATTTTTTATCCCCTCTCTCCCTACAAGTAGAGCTGATGTGCATCCTTGAATGCTGTACTTGAAGATTTATTTAGCTTACTCTGGTGTAAGGATCCAAAGCCAATTTGCCCCAAGGAACAAAAGTTGAAAAACTCTGGTGTGCACTAACCATATTCTTCAGTGATTTTCTTAATCTGAATAGGCAAGTGACCTCCTCGGTCTGACGCAGGACAGGGCTCTACTTATTTTCATTGTATTTGCGATTGATTTTTGATCGGTCGCTGATATTGCACATTCATTATCACATTCTCATACTTATTATATAGTAAACTCTATTTTTATTCCTAATTATTGTCTACTTTACATGCACGCCCATTATTAAAGGAGAGGGAGGCCAAAAGCCCATCAAAATTCTGATTTGATTCAGAATTAATTCGAAATAAAAAAATCCAGGCAGATCAGGGCCAATCAGATCAATTGAAAATCAGTTAAAACAAATCTCTACAAGTCAATTGGTTAAAGCTAAACAGCAAAGGCTGTATCGTCAAATCTAGGAGCTGAAATGGGAAATTCAGAACTAGATAAAGGAAAATCATTAAAATCAGGAGTTGTACCCCCCGGGTGTGGCCACCTGGCCACACCCGGGCCGCAGAAACACGGCTTTGAACGCGGACAAAGCCACATTTTTACGGCTGTTTTGATTCAGGTGGGGGGTCGTTCTCTCCCTATCTTCGTACACTCCTCCCCATTAGGTTTTGCTTATAAATACTGGGTTTTTCAGAGACCAGAGGGGACGACCAAGCAGAGAGTAAAATTTAGGCTATTCTATAGTTTGTAACTTAGGTTTTTAGTTTTTTTTATGTAATTTTTATTTTCTTTATGTAACTAAGAGGAGAGGAGACTTTCATGGAGGAATAAGAATAAGCTTGTACTGAGGGTGATACCGGTGTAAGTAATCTTTTGTTTCATTGTTATTTGAATAGAATCGAAGTTTTCTTTTTCTTTTATATTCTTATTTTTGTTTGCTTCCCTCATCTGTGTTTGTGAATCTAAATGACTCCGATAGGCTCGAAGTAGCCTTGCCCTTGTAAGTGCCGTTGATGACTTATGGTGATGGATATCCATTTCTATGGTAATGTAGCTTGCCCCTTCATTTTATAGCGTAAATCGGGAATGGAGAAGATCCTATTTGTCATACTTCGCTCTCCTTCAAACAAAGATACATCATCGATACGGGTCAAAGGTAAGCAGACGCCGAAGATGTAAGTAACTTTTTTATATTTTAGTTTTCTTTCTTTTAATTCTTTAGTTTAGATCACCAACACCATCAACACCCAACTCTTTTATCACTCTTTTCAATTTCTTTGTATATATCTATTTTCTATTTTCTCCACCTTCTCAATCTACCACTTTCTTCCTAACTTAACTTTAACTTGTAGCTCAAAAAAGAACTTACTCAAAAAGCATCCATCACTAGTCTCTCCTTGTGGATCACAACCCGCATTGCCACTTACTATACCGGTAGTATTGAATACTTTCACATTCTATTCTTAAGTTCTGAAATTCTGTATTTTTCTGTGCAGGTTTTAACCTCAATCAAATTTTTGCGCCGTTGTTGGGAGGGACTGTAAGTTATTCCCTTTTTAGATTTACATTTTTGGTTAACTTTCTTCTTTGTTCTTGATGTACAAGTTTAACAATAAGAAAATTTTTGCTGCAGTGGACATATAAGTGGCCCTGGACTCTGCTCTTGAAAGTCGAGCCCAGAAGCCCTCAGATTTGCTACATTCCAGTGGAAATCTGAGTGAACTACTAACCTATATTTTCGCAGGTTGGCTGAATTACAAAGCTAAACATTTATAGCTATTTATTTCCTTATTTGTCTCACTGTACTTATCTTCTAACCTCAACAGTAAAATGATATTTGTTAAATGCTAAAAATAGTTTAGACTTTGCATTTAGGCACGTATCTAATTCGTTTACATTTTACATTACTATTGAAGAGTGCTGGAGCAAAAGGTACGTATGCATAGCAAATAGTTTATGAAATATTTATGGGTGATATTTGCTTGTGAATGTTACTTTTCTATATCTTGCACACTTTGCATAATTAATCTTAAGGGCTTGTCCTATAAACAAGATAAGGTGGGGAAGTCATTACCCTCCCTTAGCCCATAAACCATCTCCTTACTCACTAACCAACCTAACTAAAACTGAGTAGACGTTGGCCATAGGGCATCTCGGACTCATATAGGAGACTCACCTAAGGGGAAAGTTGATTTGAATTTGACTCTTGCCAAATCAGTGTTTAAACTTGGGGATTGAGGGGTGAAACCCTGAAGGTTGGTGGTTTGGCATAATTAGGTTCGCTGCTTAGGCACGGATACCTCCCACCGATCTTGCCCGTACTTGGTGTTGGCCCAAAGGCCTATCACCCTAGTTTTGATGATGATCAACTCATGAAGTTATGTTTACTAATGATCTTGTGTTTAATTAGTGACAGATTCATTATCAAGATCTTAGTAGGTGCATAGCTCAACAAAGGATAAAATGTCAAGATTTGAAGCTAGCACGGTGTGATCCAAGGAGCTTTTGGATCAAGCTTGGACCAAGTCAAGAAGATGAGAAACCTTCAAGTGAAGACTTCAAGAAGATGAAGACTTGTGTCTAGGTATAAGATTTTGTTTTTGTTTTAGATAAAATGTAAAGGATAGAATAGTGGTGGATTTCTCAAGTACATATGCACACACACTCTTGATAGAATTGTTTTCATAAAAGATTTTTTTTTGGTTTAGAAAATATTTTTCATTTTGAAAAATACAAGTTTGGTTTTTGGTGTTTCTCATATACTTATCTTTAAACCAAAACCAAGTTTAGAGCTTTATGACAAAAACATAGATATTTCATTATGATTGTGTAGTGGATCATATCCATACATACTATGCCTTAAAAGTATATCTTGTTTTTGTATTTGATGAAGATTTGGAAAAATATGTTTTGGAAAAATATTGTTTTGGAAAAACAGTTTTTATCATGAGCCAAATATTTTCAAGTTACAAAAATAGTCCAATCTTTTATAACGTGCCTTGATTTTGTGCAAGCATGTTTGTATATCAAAGTATATTGGTTAAACTATTTTTGTAGATTTTTATGTATTTTATGGGATTTTATTTGAGCCAAAAAGACTAACTTTTTAATCCCAGAAAACTGTTTTCAGGCTTCAGCTAGTCGACTTGCCTACCTTTATAGTCGACTAATCCTGAAGTCGGTCGACCGGCTCGGTCGACCGACGTGCACAGATGTGCACGCCTTTGTGCACTGGAGGACGGCCGACCGTGCCGGTCGACCGCTCCAGAGAGCAGAGCTCTCTGGAAAGTTCGGCCGACCGTACGGGTCGACCGACAGAGAGTTCGACTCTCAGCTCCAGTGGGTCGGTCGACCCAGGCGGTCGACCGTGGCTCCAACGGTCTGATTTCTGACCGTTGGCGGTCGACCTCACGGGTCGACCGGCAGTTCTGACAAAGCCCCAACGGCTAGTTTTCCAGACTCTATATAAAGGGTCATTTGGGGGCTATTTTCTACAAGATTTTAGGAGAGCTTTGAGTCAGTTTTTCCCATCCTTTTAAAAGAGTTTTTCTCCACAAAATAGAGAGCTAATACTTCCAATCAAAAGGGAAGATTTTATCAAGAGTGTAAAAGAGAATTTCTTGAGTTTTCCTCCACCATCTCTTTCCTAGTTTTCTCACACAAACACTTGAGCCATCCATTGCTATTCATCTTATAGGAGTGTTGTAGTGAGAGGATTTTAGGTGATCAAGAGTTGTGATCACCAAAGTTCATCTTTGTTCCTTTGAGGAGGCGGACGGTTGTGTTCGCGATTGTTTGGGTCCTAGTGAGGACTTGGTGTTTTCGGGTTCGGGTGCGAACTCCGTGATTAAGGTGCAGCCTCGGCGAGCCGGTGGGCTTGCGGTGTGTACGGACTAGAGAGTCCGAGGGCTTGTAGGTGTTGCGGCACGGAGGAGAGATCCATTGGGATCTTGCATAGTGGAAATCCTTCGTGTGTCGAAGGTGGGGATGTAGAGCAAGTGTGCTCGAACCTCGAAACAATCCCTTGTGTTTGCGATTGCCTTTTCTCTCTCTCCCTTACTTGTTTATATCTTGCATTCTTTATTGTTCATCATTATATGCATGATATACTTGTGTACTTAAATTGTTATACTTGCTTGGGTTGTTTGCTAACACTTGTATTTAACCAAGAGAGCCAACGCGGCACCTCAACCCATTCAAGGGGAATCTAGAGGAGTTTGTCCAGAGCCCTTCACGGGAAATTCGGCAACACTCTTGTGTTATACATAGTGTTTAGTGTAAAAGATTTAATTAGGTCATAATTGTTTTAGCTTCCGCATTATTTGCATCATTTGGCTTTAAGTGACCTTTAGATTAGCCATCACCTATTCACCCCCCCTCTAGGTGAACCTTCAATTGGTATCAGAGCTTGGTACTCTGATTTGGTCTAACAACCTAGAGTAAAAGATCCTTATTTTTTAGGCTAATCACAATATTTTGTACACACACCATGGACTTCATGTCACCATCCATCTTTGACATTGTTAACATCCATATATGGAAGGTGAAGATGTCCTTGTACCTCAAAGCCCTAGGTTATCATGTTTATCTTGCCATATCTAATAATGCATATTGTTTAGATGATAAGAATTTTGAGGCTAATGCAAAAGCCCTTCATGCTTTAAAGTCAACCCTAGATGATGTCTATTTATCTAGAGTTTCTAACTTTGATTCGGCTTTTGTAGTTTGGAATACCCTCATCTCCCTCGGTGAAAAAGATCAATACTATGCGGGGAGCGATTCGGACGTTGGAAGCGACATCTCCAATGTGTGCTACATGGTCCAAGGGGATAACCCCCTTGAGGTAACTACCGAATCCGAGGATAAGGATGTAGACATGTCATATGATGAGCTTACCACTTTTTGCCAATTATTGCTTGAGAAATATGACATGATTAAGAAAGATAATAAAAATTTGAAGAAGAAACTTGATTGCATGCATGTAGAACATGATACATTTAGAAGTAACATTGCATGTTTAGAAAAAGAAAATGAAGTTTTGAAAAATGAAAATGTTTCCCTCATGTCTAAATTGAATGATTTATGTGAAGGGAATATGTCTTTGAAAAATAAGATTGATTTGGTGGAAAAACAAAAGGAAGTCGTTTTTCAAGAAAATAAGTCTTTGAAAAAGAAAATTTTTGAAAAAGAAAAAGAAAAGGAAAAAGTTTTTAAAGAGAAGAAAAATGACTCTTTATCTCACATGTCTTTACATGCCACCATTGATGATAGTGAGATTAGTCTTTTGAAAAATAAAATAGATAGTTTGAGTTCAACTTTGAACTCGTGTGCATTTAACCATACTAGGTTGAAGTCCTTGCTTGCAAAGAAACAAACTCCTCATGTTCATGCACATCACTCTCATCATGCATTTGCTTATGTTGCACGCCACGATCACAATCACACTCATAAGCATACTAAGGTGTACAATTGTACACATTGTGGCCGCAAAGGCCATTTAGCAAAGTTTTGTTTTGATAGATTACATCATATAAATTTTGCTATGAATAAAAATTTTTGGGTTCCTTACAAAGCTAACCCCCAAGGACCCAAAAGAATATGGGTACCAAAGCCCCCACCCCATGTTTTTGATGTAGGTGAGGGATCTCTCAAGACGTGAGAGATTTGGTGCCTTGGTGGTGGTTGCACGTGGACTAGATGGACATATTTTTGATGCACCGCTATCAAGGAGGTTTTGGTGGGATGACCACCATGATTGGAGCTTTGGAGTTGGTAACAATCTCTAAACTCTCATTTTATTTATGTACATGCTAGTTCATTTATAATATTTTGAGCATGTTCATGTTTTATGATTTATTGTGCTTCATGTGGTATGAACTAGTTTAAATGTAGATTTTATCAAAGCTTGCATGTATGCATGTACAAATAGTGAGTTACATTTGATTTATATATGTTTGCACTTCTTGCTCATTTGTACCCACTTTATGCACATGTATAGGCTAGTTTTGATGATTCTTTCATTTATACATGTTTTGCCAATTTTCATGTTTTTACTTCATGTATATGTATTTTGTATTCAAATCTAATAAATATACATGTATACCCGTGAGTCTCTTGCCTTCATGCAAATACATTTGATAGACTCTTTTATGTTTGGGATATGTATGTGTATTGTTAGGATTGAATAAATCATACATATGCCTAGAAGTGTATTATTTTTTAAGAAAAATAAATTTTCATGTTTTATAAAATGTTATTCATCTTTTTGAGCTTCAATAACCATTTTCATGAAAATGCCATTTACATAACCTTTGAACACTCATCTTTTACTTTTCAAGATAATTTTAAGCTTTATGGACTATGAGTGCTTGAACTTTTATATACTTAGCATGATTCATGAAATACATATGCTTTGATTTCATGTTTTTGAAGGATCTTTAACTAGTTTTTCAAAAATTATTTTAACTAGTTATTGTTCCTCATTTGGTAGTGATTTTCAATGCTAAAATATTTTCAAATCTATTTTTGAAAACCCCTACCATCGATGGGAGGATGGATGGGAGATCATGTTCATGTATGCCTTAAAATAAAAATCATTTAAAACTTGAACCATGATTGGGTGATAGTTATATGAGTTATACACTTGATCTTATCGTTATGTCAATTGGTATCATTGGATTCTTTCAATTGGTATCTAAATTGATAATTTTTGTATATACTCATATTTTGTTTTATTATATATGTATGTATCAATTTCACTTGGTATACTCATTTCTCACACATATATATGATTTTCATGTGATTAACTTTCATTTGGTTCACACTTTTAAAAGCACAAAGTTTTGATGAAAAATAAAAAAATTTTTTGGATCATTATGTTTACCATTGATATCAAAATGCTTCAACTTCATATTTGTTAAAATTCTATTGGTATCAATATGTTTTACAATAATGATTATTTTCAATTTGGTATCTTAAAAATTTGTTTGCTTTACAAGAGCTCTGATACCTTTAAAAATTTTGTTTAAGAAAAATTAAAAAAAAATGTTTTGATATGTATTTCCTATATGCAAGGAGAGCTTAACATCTCTTCTACATATAGATTCATGTTGAGTATATTATAAATTGAGGAGCTTGACAACTCTTCTTTATATGATATACGTGTGTAGGGGGAGATTCACATCTCCTCTTATGCATTACATAATATGCGTTATGTCAATTAGGGCTTGTCATCCCTCTTTCATGTAATGTATATGTGTAGGGAAGCTAACTTAGCGTCTTCCTCTTCATGAATGTATATCGCATATAAATCTTTATTGATTGATTTGTATTACCCCTTCTTGATCTCTTTGTTTTTGACAAAAAGGGGAAGAAAAATTTGATGATTTTGTTTTACCTTAAACCCTTTGTTGATGATTGACAAAAAGGGGGAGAGGTATTTGCTATATATGCATGTTTTTATTAAAGGATTTATGTTATGCATATATGTTTTGTTTTGCAAATAGGAGAAAAAGAATTTGATTTTGTTTCATCTCCATCATTTGCATACTTATTCATGTGCTTCATTGTCATATCTTATTATGTTTTTGACATGCATGAGTTAAGGGGAGCTTCTTTGGAGCTTTACTTTAATCCATGCATATATAACTCCATGAGTTTTGTCATCATCAAAAAGGGGGAGATTGTTGGCCCAAAGGCCTATCACCCTAGTTTTGATGATGATCAACTCATGAAGTTATGTTTACTAATGATCTTGTATTTAATTAGTGACAGATTCATTATCAAGATCTTAGTAGGTGCATAGCTCAACAAAGGATAAAATGTCAAGATTTGGAGCTAGCACGGTGTGATCCAAGGAGCTTTTGGATCAAGCTTGGACCAAGTCAAGAAGATGAGAAGCCTTCAAGTGAAGACTTCAAGAAGATGAAGACTTGTGTCTAGGTATAAGATTTTGTTTTTGTTTTAGATAAAATGTAAATGATAGAATAGTGGTGGATTGCTCAAGTACATATGCACACACACTCTTGATAGAATTGTTTTCATAAAATATTTTTTTTGGTTTAGAAAATATTTTTCATTTTGAAAAATACAAGTTTGATTTTTGGTGTTTCTCATATACTTATCTTTAAACCAAAACCAAGTTTAGAGCTTTATGACAAAAACATAGATATTTCATTATGATTGTATAGTGGATCATATCCATACACACTATGCCTTAAAAGTATATCTTGTTTTTGTATTTGATGAAGATTTGGAAAAATATGTTTTGGAAAAATATTGTTTTGGAAAAACAGTTTTTATCATGAGCCAAATATTTCCAAGTTACAAAAATAGTCCAATCTTTTATAACATGCCTTGATTTTGTGCAAGCATGTTTGTATATCAAAGTATATTGGTTAAACTATTTTTGTAGATTTTTATGTATTTTATGGGATTTTATTTGAGCCAAAAAGACTAACTTTTTAATCCCAGAAAATTGTTTTCAGGCTTCAGCTAGTCGACTTGCCTACCTTTATAGTCGACTAATCCTGAAGTCGGCCGACGGCTCAGTCGACCGACGTGCACAGATGTGCACGCCTTTGTGCACTGGAAGACGGCCGACCGTGCCGGTCGACCGCTCCAGAGAGCAGAGCTCTCTGGAAAGTTCGGCCGACCGTACGGGTCGACCGACAAAGAGTTCGACTCTCAGCTCCAGTGGGTCGGTCGACCCAGGCGGTCGACCGTGGCTCCAACGGTCTGATTTCTGACCGTTGGCGGTCGACCGCACGGGTCGACCGGCAGTTCTGATAAAGCCCCAACGGCTAGTTTTCCAGACTCTATATAAAGGGTCATTTGGGGGCTGTTTTCTACAAGATTTTAAGAGAGCTTTGAGCCAGTTTTTCCCATCCTTTTAAAAGAGTTTTTCTCCACAAAATAGAGAGCTAATATTTCCAATCAAAAGGGAAGATTTTATCAAGAGTGTAAAAGAGAATTTCTTGAGTTTTCCTCCACCATCTCTTTCCTAGTTTTCTCACACAAACACTTGAGCCATCCATTGCTATTCATCTTATAGGAGTGTTGTAGTGAGAGGATTTTAGGTGATCAAGAGTTGTGATCACCAAATTTCATCTTTGTTCCTTTGAGGAGGCGGACGGTTGTGTTCGCGATTGTTTGGGTCCTAGTGAGGACTTGGTGTTTTCGGGTTCGGGTGCGAACTCCGTGATTGAGGTTCGGCCTCGGCGAGCCGGTGGGCTTGCGGTGTGTACGGGACTAGAGAGTCCGAGGGCTTGTAGGTGTTGCGGCACCGAGGAGAGATCCATTGGGATCTTGCATAGTGGAAATCCTTCGTGTGTCGAAGGCGGGGATATAGAGCAAGTGTGCTCGAACCTCGAAACAATCCCTTGTGTTTGCGATTGCCTTTTCTCTCTCTCTCCCTTACTTGTTTATATCTTGCATTCTTTATTGTTCATCATTATATGCATGATATACTTGTGTGCTTAAATTGTTATACTTGCTTGGGTTGTTTGCTAACACTTGTATTTAACCAATAGAGCCAACGCGGCACCTCAACCCATTCAAGGGGAATCTAGAGGACTTTGTCCAGAGCCCTGATTGGTAGTCAAAAGTGCATTTTTATCATCATATTTACCATCACATTTTCATATTTATTCATTTAATTTTGCACATTTATTAATAATTTGTAATTTATTGTGTGCAGGCCTCGAATTGTTATTTTAGCAATAAATAAAGCCTAAAGAGCCCAAAAGCCCAGATCCAAGCCCATGTTTGAAGCCCAGGTGAAAAAGCGCAAATACAAAGAGTCAAAATGCAATTATGCAAGGGCTAAAGTTGCAAATACAAAGAAGAGGGAAGGATAGACTTCTATTCAACCCTAAACACTTGCAGGATAGGATAAAAGCTAAAAGAAGAGAAGGAAAATTCGTGGAAAAGATTTGGGATCTAGGTAACTTGATTCCCAAGTTATATCCAAATCCAAAGATTAAGAGCCAGGATTCAATTTCCAGAAGGAAAATCCCAGATGGACGGACCAGGAGAGGCCACGCGCCAAAGCGCGCGGCCAGAAGCCACTAAAGTGCGGCGTTTCCGCGGCAAAGTGGATGATTCAGAGTACCAGATTTCGTGGGCAAGTTCATCCAGGACTCCTCGGCCTTCTGCACCTATAAATATCCCCTGCAGTGCAACGTACAGAGCGTCCAGCGTCCAGCAAAAGGGCCAAAGTTCAGATTTTTAGGGTTTCTTCTAGGTTTTCTTTTCTTTTTGTAATTTTTATGTAAGTGAGGGAGATGGCTTTGTTGAGGGTGACACTGACAGATGATTCTCTTCTCTTCCATTGTAATCAATAAAAAGGTAATTTTTATTTTGTTCTTATGTCGTTGCTTTTCTTTGTTTTCTCTTTCTTTTCTACTGTGTTTCTTTTTGTTGATCTTTGACGAGCACGCGAGCGTTTACTGAACCACAAGTATACCGAAGATTAGTAGGTTCCAACGATATTCCATGGCGACGTTCTCCTCCTCGAGGCGTATCAACTCATGCTTGCCTAAGGCTTGATGACCTAATGCGACAACGGACTGAGTTCGATCCCAAGGTTTATACGTTCAACGCCTCCGAAATAAGGTAGAAAGTGTTAGGTTTCGCATATTTTCTCCAACCAAGGTTAGTTTTCTATTCTTTTCTTTTCTTTTCTTTTTTGTAGATCAAATCCACACCTCTCCAATATTCTTTCCCACAACTCATTGTAAATACCACTTTTCTTTGTAAATACCATCGTGACTAACAAATTAACTAAAAAAGATAAATTTTTAGAGAAATTTGCTTAACGCTTCTATCGCAGTCCCTCCCTGAGGATCACGACCCGCATAGCCCTGCTACCGCGGATTAGAACTGATTCCTCGCACGATCTATTCTTAATCTAATATTCTAATTTTTGTGTGCAGGAAAAATCAGTCAACAAATTGGCGCCGTTGCCGGGGAGGGACGGTAAGTTTATCTCTAAAACAAAAATTTAATTTTAACTAATTCTTTATTCTTTTCTGTTTGCAGGTTTGGAGAACAGGAAACAGAAACAGAGCAGCAGCAAGGACATACAGCAACCCAGTGCCTCTGCCCTCGAAGGCAGAGCACGAGGGCCTGCAAGTTTGCCGCGGAAACGCGGCCAGAGCCGCGGATCCGCGGCAAGTGCAGTGAACTACTAATTCAGTTTTTTGCAGATTGCTGAAATTTGAGATTACTGCTTACTGCTCTATTCTGTTTTGTTCTGTGATATACCTGTAAATTGCTAATAATTCAACAGTAAATCATTGGTTGTTAAAAATAAAAATTGATTAGACGTTTGCATATTAGGCACGTGTCTTTTCAATTATTTTTATTTACTATTGAAGAGTGCTGGAGGAGCAAGGTACGTACGCATTGCATGTAGAATAGGATTCATCTCTTGGTTGATTTTCTGCTTTGAGTGATTCTTATCTATTTATCTTGTACACTTGCACTAATTCATCTTAAGGGCATAACCCATTAACAAGATAAGGTGGGAATTTCATCACCCTTCCTTAGCCCAAAAATCATATCCCAAGCACTCACTAACCCAAGCCTAACTTAAAAATTAGTAGACATTGGCCCTAGGGACATCTCGGACTCAATAGGAGATTATCCTAAGGGGGAACAGTGCTGGAAGTTGACTCTTGCCAAATCAGTGTCTAGGAAAGGGATTGAGGGCCGAAAGCCCGAAGATTGGTGGTTATTTAATTAAGGAACGTCTTTGACGGAAAACCTCCCACCACTCTTGCCCTGACCTGGCTGATTAACTCGTGGTCAAAGTCTGCACCCGACCTCCCGTGGACAGTCTAACCAGTTAGGAGTCGTCTAGGTCTAGGTCTACCCTAACTTAGGTTAGAAATTTTTCTTTTTTGTTTGTTTTTCTTTTGTTTGCTTTGTGTGATATGGCCTATAACAACAATTTTTTTAATTTTAATGAGGATCCATGTTACACACCAACCTCTTATTCGGATATTACCAACCCGGCATATCATAACTTTGACCAACCTAGTGTGCCAGATTGGTCTTATCCGAATCATTACATGCCCCAGTCCCAATACTATGAACAAGATTGGAATAATCATCACTACTCTTCACAGAGTCAATGGGGATTCAATACCCCTGAGCCATATGGTCAACCACCTGTTCAACCATTATCGTCATATACATCTTTTCCCACATCACCAAGGTTTCAGTCCACCATTGATCTATTCGATGGGTTAGAAGAAAAAGTGGATCGGTTGCAAGATACAATGAATGATCAAATTTCTAGACTTTCCAACATTCTTGAACTTACCAACCAAGTTGATAGGAACCAAGAATCATTCTATCTAGAAGACCTTGATCAAAATTCAATTTCATCACATCAATATGAACTGGACCAATCCCAACCCTTGGACAAATTGGCTAGTTTTAATTTCAATGAGATTGAATTAGATAGTGAATGTGAACCCGATCCACAACCTTGCGATTCAGTTTCCATCTTCGAATCTATGTTGACTCCGGTATCATCACCCAATTTGGATCAATTTTCTGAGCCAACATTTATTCCCATACCTATAGATCATGAAATTGAATCACCCATTTTTAATGATCATATTGAACTTGACCAATTGTGCAATTTTGAAAGTCCCATGGAAAAATTGGCAAGTTCTCATTTTTATGAGATTGAAACTAATGAGATATGTGACCTAGATTCCCAAATATATGATCAAGTTCAAATTCCTGAATCATTATTGACTCCTGTTTTGTTACCCGACTTAGGTAATATTTTAGAGTCAGTTTTGATTCCCACACCTATCATTCCTGAACTTGAATCACCAACATTGAGTCACATTCCATTGTGGGAAAATGATTGTAGACTTGAGTTTCAATTTCTTGACTTGGACCCACCTCTTGATCCTAGCCCGACTCCTGAACCTTTACTTGATTTGAGTTTCTTTCCTGAGTCGGTATTAGATCCTGAACCTATCATTCTTGAGTCCAAGTCAACCATTCTACCAAGTCACATTCTTTTGTTGGACATAGGTATAGACCATGACTCTGTGATGATTTTCCAGGACTGGTCATGTAAAGGGAGTAAGTTTCACGAGAGGATCTTCCATGATCCTATTCATTCTGGGGACTGTAAATATGTAAATAAAAAAGAGGTAAATAAAGGTAGGTCCCGTGAACTACCACGTTATCTTGTTTGGGCCGCATTTCGTGGACCAATTAGACCACCTCCGGAACCACCACCCTAAGGTAACTTCTGCCTTCCCTTGTTCTGTTTCATGCATATATGCATTCATTCATACATTGCGGACAATGCATGAGATAAGTGTGGGGGTGGGTTTTACTAACATACTAACATAGGTAAAAACTTATTTAAAAAAAAAAAAAAATGAAAAAAAAATTAAAAAAAAATGTTATAAAAAGGAAATATTTTGACTTATTTTTGAAAGAAATCTAAGTTAGTTTTAAGAATTAGGAAAATCATGATTAGGATTTCTAAAAACTTGGTCAAAATAAATAAATTGTTTAAATTTAGGTATAGGAGAAGAAATTGAATAAATAATTAGTCTTGATTTTTACCTTAATGAAATGTGCATACCAAATGCATATCTAGGATTCTAAGACAAAGACCTTGTGCCTCATAAAAAAAAAAGAAAAAAAAAAGAAAAAAAAATCACCAATTAAGCTGATACATGTGCCTCAAGAAGCATAAGTATTCATGCCTAAAGGTGAGTAAATAAAATAAAGTCCTTAGTTTTGGGGCCTAGTTCACTCGAATTTGAGTCCGCGGGGTGTTTTCTCACCTGGTGCCCTAAAGCCGACCGGTTTGGGAGCCACCGACTTTAAGTTCGCTACATGGGTGGATTAGAAAGCCTAAAAAAACTAAGAAATATAATATATGTATTAACACATCTAATAATCAATTAGTTAGGTATGAGGGCCTCAAGAAGCCTTGATACTTATACGAAAGAAAATTAGATGAGTTATACATGCAAAAAAAAAAAATAAATAAATAAAATATATATATTAACACATCTAATAGTCAATTAGTTAGGTATGAGGGCCTCAAGAAGCCTTGATACTTACACGAAAGAAAATTAGATGATGTTATAAAAATAATAAAGAGGCATGAGAGTCCAAGTTAAGGAATTCCTAGTAAAAACATAAGGATGCATATGATTTTTGGTAACGAAAAAGACTATATTAGAAATTCAATTTTAATTCTTACCTAAAATGGAAAACAATTAACTTTATTAAGACTAAGTTTAAAGAATGAATAAAAATGAGGATCCTAAAACTTATAGACTACTTAGTCTCTTCAATAATAATTCAAATATTTTTCTTTTTATGGATTTTGTGGGTGCAATCCGCTGAAAACCCTCACGAGACAACACTCGTCCTCTAGGGTAACCTAGGGGTTTAACGGCTTGTTGCACGTGCTAAGTGCAATCGTGATTCCTACGAAAGTGAGTTAGGTTAGATTAACTTTTCATTTCTTTTTCTTTTTCTTTGTTTTTACTCTAGGACGAGCAAAAAGATAAGTGTGGGGGTGTGATTGGTAGTCAAAAGTGCATTTTTATCATCATATTTACCATCACATTTTCATATTTATTCATTTAATTTTGCACATTTATTAATAATTTGTAATTTATTGTGTGCAGGCCTCGAATTGTTATTTTAGCAATAAATAAAGCCTAAAGAGCCCAAAAGCCCAGATCCAAGCCCATGTTTGAAGCCCAGGTGAAAAAGCGCAAATACAAAGAGTCAAAATGCAATTATGCAAGGGCTAAAGTTGCAAATACAAAGAAGAGGGAAGGATAGACTTCTATTCAACCCTAAACACTTGCAGGATAGGATAAAAGCTAAAAGAAGAGAAGGAAAATTCGTGGAAAAGATTTGGGATCTAGGTAACTTGATTCCAAGTTATATCCAAATCCAAAGATTAAGAGCCAGGATTCAATTTCCAGAAGGAAAATCCCAGATGGACGGACCAGGAGAGGCCACGCGCCAAAGCGCGCGGCCAGAAGCCACTAAAGTGCCGCGTTTCCGCGGCGTTTCGCGGCAAAGTGGATGATTCAGAGTACCAGATTTCGTGGGCAAGTTCATCCAGGACTCCTCGGCCTTCTGCACCTATAAATATCCCCTGCAGTGCAACGTACAGAGCGTCCAGCGTCCAGCAAAAGGGCCAAAGTTCAGATTTTTAGGGTTTCTTCTAGGTTTTCTTTCTTTTTGTAATTTTTATGTAAGTGAGGGAGATGGCTTTGTTGAGGGTGACACTGACAGATGATTCTCTTCTCTTCCATTGTAATCAATAAAAAGGTAATTTTTATTTTGTTCTTGTGTCGTTGCTTTTCTTTGTTTCTCTTTCTTTTCTACTGTGTTTCTTTTTGTTGATCTTTGACGAGCACGCGAGCGTTTACCGAACCACAAGTATACCGAAGATTAGTAGGTTCCAACGATATCCATGGCGATGTTCTCCTCCTCGAGACGTATCAACTCATGCTTGCCTAAGGCTTGATGACCTAATGCGACAACGGACTGAGTTCGATCCCAAGGTTTATACGTTCAACGCCTCCGAAATAAGGTAGAAAGTGTTAGGTTTCGCATATTTTCTCCAACCAAGGTTAGTTTTCTATTCTTTTTTTCTTTTCTTTTTTGTAGATCAAATCCACACCTCTCCAATATTCTTTCCCACAACTCATTGTAAATACCACTTTTCTTTGTAAATACCATCGTGACTAACAAATTAACTAAAAAAGATAAATTTTTAGAGAAATTTGCTGAACGCTTCTATCGCAGTCCCTCCCTGAGGATCACGACCCGCATAGCCCTGCTACCGCGGATTAGAACTGATTCCTCGCACGATCTATTCTTAATCTAATATTCTAATTTTTGTGTGCAGGAAAAATCAGTCAAGCCCTTCACGGGGAATTCGGCAACACTCTTGTGTTATACATAGTGTTTAGTGTAAAAGATTTAATTAGGTCATAATTGTTTTAGCTTCCGCATATTTGCATCATTTGGCTTTAAGTGACCTTTAGATTAGCCATCACCTATTCACCTCCCCCTAGGTGAACGTTCACTTGGCCGATTAACTTGTTGTCAGATTCGGCGATATACCCCTCATGGATAGTCTAACTAGTTAGGAGTCGTCTAGGTCTAAGATCTACCCAAAATTACGTTAGATTTTTCTTTTTAATTGTTTGCTTATTTGTTTGTTTTTGTTTGTGTTTGACATTTCTTGTGTGATATGGCTTATAACAATAATTTTTTCAATTTTAATGGTAATCCATATTTCACCCACTTGACTCGGATAATTCCAACAAGATATTTTACAATATGAACTAACCAAATACACCAGTTGGACTTATCCAAATCATATAACCCATGCCCCCAATCTTCTGACCATAATTTCTAAAATAATTTCAACTCTTCACAGAGTCATGAGGATTCACCTCTGCCGAGTCTAATTTTAACCAACTTGTCCTCCTTATCCACCTGTCCACAATTTTCACAATATTCATTCTCCGATTTTGCTTCCTATACTCTTTTTCTAGACCAACCCATTGAAAAAAATTCGAGCTAGAAAAGAGTATAGAAGCCATGCAGGAGGCTGAATGAAAATTTCAAACCTCCCTAATTCTGCAATATTTTCAAGATTCATACTCAGTTCCACCAGTTCAAAATAGAAAACCATCAATCTTGGAAATGATCATGCGTGAGTCCGAGTAACAATTATGAAATCTGATGAACTCACGATTTCACTACAAATTCCAAAACAAAACTTCAACTTTTCAAGTCCAATCGCAAAAAAACTATGAACCAATCGATTATGAAAAGCTGTTTAAAGCCATGACTCAGGCTCAAATCACTCATAATCATGACATAGTTATAATGGTCAAAACTCTCCATTCTTACCCTTTGACCATTCCTAATGTCGCTAACCATTCTGTTAGAGCCAAAGAATCATATTGTTTTGGAAAACAAGATTCCATTTCGGCACACCCATTTGAACTTGCCCAAATCCTAAATTTTGAAAACAAAATTGATATTCTGGCAAGTTATCCCTTTCCTGAAATTGAACTTGAGAATGAATATGATCTTAAACCTTAACTTAGTAATTCAATTCTGCTTCCTGATTCAATAATGACTCCGGTGTCTTCACCTGATTTCAATCTTTCTCCAGAGTCCACATTGGATCCTGTGCCTGTCCATCAGGAAATTGAATCACCAATCTTTTATGATCATTATATTGAACTTGACTAATTTCATACTTTTGAAAGTCATAGTGATAAATTGGTAAGTTCTCATTTTTACGAAATTGAACTCAATGAGAATGTGACCTTGAGTCTCAAATTTGTGATCCAGTTCAAATTTCTAAATCAATATTGACTCCTGTTTTGCTACCTGATTTGAGCAAAATTTAGAGTCAGTTTTGATTCCCATACCTGTCATTCTTGAATTTGAATCACCAATCTTAGAAAGTCACATTCCATTGTAGGGAAATAAATGTGGACTTGAGTTTCAACTTCTTGATTTGGACCCACTTCCTGATGACTTCTGAACCTTTACTTGACTTCAGTCATATTCCTTAGTCGATTGTAGTTCATGCCCTTCCTCATTCTAGATCAATCATTCCATCTTTTTATACTCCATTTTGGGACATAGGTGTTGATAATAACTTAGAAATTAGTTTGAAAATTTGGAAATTAGATGGGGTAAAATTCTTAATAAAATCATTCATATATACATCATTTTAGTTGGTTATATTATAGAGGCTTCTGGTGGGTTCCTTCGAATTCCACGCAAATTAAATTGGGCCGCATTTCATGGACCAATCAGACTAGCACTGGAACCACCACCTTAAGGTAATATTTTTCTTTCAATTCTTCTTTTTTATGCATCTATGCATTAATTCATACATTGAGGATAATGCATGAGATAGGTGTAGGGGAGGGTTCTAATATAACTTAGGTTTTCTTTTTATTAATAAAAAATTTATTAACATTTTCTCTACTTTTAAAAACTTTTTGAAAATAGAAACAATATTTTGATATATTTTGTAAGAAATTAAGTCAATTTTAAGGAATAGGAGAATCATAATCAGGATTTCTTATACTTGGTCAAAATAAGATTATTTATTTGATTTCTAAGGTTAGGAAGATAATGTAGAAAAGCAATTTAGTCTTGATCTTTGCCTTGATAATATATGTATGCTTTATACACTTACACACTTAGGGTTCAAAAACAAAGATTCTTATGCCTTATTTTAAAAAAAATAAATAAATAAATAAATATATATAAATCCTCTGATCAAGCTGGATATTTGTGCCTCATAAAGCATAAGTATTCACGCATAAAGGCGGTTCATATAATAAAATCCTTAGTTTTGTGGCCTTTTTTGCTCGAGTCCTTAAGTCATTGGGGTGTCTCACCCGGTGCCCTAAGATCGTTTTGTTTGAGAGTCACCGATTAAAGGCTCATTACATGGGTAATTAGAAAGCCTAATAGAACTAAGGAATAATCTCATCAAAAATAAAAAAATAAATAAATAAGACATAAGAGTTAGAGTTAAAGAACCCTTAGTCAAAATTTCACGGTCACGAAGGTGCATATGACTTAGGGTAAAGTAATAGACTAGATGAGAAGTACAATTTGACTTCATATTTTGATTGATAACAAATTTTTGAATAGAGACTAAGTTTAAGAATGAAAATTCAGTTTTCCTATAACTTATAGATTACTTAATTCTTACAATAATATTTTAAATATTTTTCTCTTTCAAAATGTGTTCTCAAAATATTAACATTTTTCTCTTTCTTTATGGATTTTGTGGGTGTAATTCACTGAAAATCCTAGCGAGATAAAACTCGTCCTCTAAGGGGAACCTAGAGGTTTCACGGTTTATTGCACATGCTCAGTGCAATCACGTGACCTATGAAAGTGGTTTAATAATTTTTGGTTTAGTTTTATTGTTTTGCTTGAGGTCAAGTAAAAGATAGGTATGGGGGTGTGATCGGCAGCTGATATTGCACATTCGCTGTCACATTCTTATACTTATTATATAATAAGCTCTACTTTTAATCTTAATTATTGTCTAATTTATATGCAGGCCTATTACTAAAGAGAGGGAAGAGAAACGAGCCCCAAAGCCCATCAAAATTTTGATTTAATTCAGAATTAATTCAAAAATCAGAAAATCAGGGCAGATCAGGGCAAATCAGATCGATTGAAAGCCAGTTAAAATAAATTTCTACAAATCAATTGGTTAAAGCTAAAGATCAAAGACCATTTCATCAAATCCAGGAGCTGAAATGAGAAATCCAGAACCAGATAAAGGAAAATCATCAAAACCACGAGCTGTACCCCCTGGTGTCGCCACCTGGCCACACCCAACCCGCAGAAATGCGACCAAAGCCGCGTTTCCGCGGCTGTTTTGATTCTGTTGGTGGAGCATTTGCTCCCCCTATCTTCGTACACTCCTCCCCATTGGGTTTTTCCTATAAATACTGGGTTTTCAGAGACCAAAGGGGCCAACCAGAAAGTACACCTAGAGGGAGGGTGAATAGGTGTACGACTAATCTAATGAACAAAATATGAAAATTAAAACTAAATTGCAACACACTTAATGTAACCAACGCGTGTAGCCGAATTCCCGATGAAGGGCTCTATACTAACTCCTCTTGATTCCTCTGAATAATAGTTGAGGTGCTATATGAAGCTCTCGTGGTTAAACACAAGTGAGGCACACACAAACAACACAAGCATGTATATGATATGTCAATATGAATAGATGCACAAAGTAATAGAGAGAGTTAAGAGAAAGTGGATCAATTGCTAACACACGGAAATGTTTCGAGGTTCGAGCACACAGCTCTACGTCCCCGCCTTCACACAGAAGGATTTCCAATACACTAACTTGTCCGACTCCCACACACGGAACCTCCAATGAGGATTTAGGGCAATGCAATAACCGAGAGTACACAACTCCTCTCGTTACGAACACAATCTCTACACTTAGAGGATAGGCACAAAGCCACCACAAAACTCAATCAACCTCACAAATGAGAGATGGGCATAAAGCCAACAACCAATCAACCTCTCACTAGAGGGATAGGCACAAAGCCACCACTCCAAATCAAGCTCTACCCAAGAGGGATAACACAAAGTAGGGGGTTTACAACTTAGTGATCAAAAGACCACAAACCAATTCTTTTCCACAAAAATAAAGATCCTATAGAAAGGATAGAATGATAAGCTCAAGTATGGAAACAAAGTGTTTTGAATAAAGAAAATCACTTGGGAAAATCTCCAAATAGATATAGAATTTTTGACCAAAAACAAATTCCCAAAAGACTATTTTCTTTGAAATAAAAACACTTTAAAAGTAATTGAAGATCAAATCTTTGAAGCACTAAAACTCTTTTTAAAACTTGTAAAAACACTAGAGAAGCTCTGAAATTTTTGGCTTTTAAAAACTTAGAGAAAACCTCTCTCATATGGGGTATTTATAGCCCCTAGAATAAACTAGCCGTTGGCAGCAATTATGGTCAGATTTGACCATCCGGTCGACCAGCTAACGGTCGAATTTTGACCGTTGCCAACCTACGGTCGACCGCCCGGTCGACCGTCCTTACCCGAGAGTAAGGAAGCTACAGTCGGTCGACCGCCACGGTCGACCGACCAAACCCAATGGCCTTTGTGCACGTCTGGTCGACAGTTCCGGTCGACCGACTCTTGGTCCGGTCGACCGGTCGGTCGACCGCCAGGGCCTGGCAGAAACTATTTTAGGGACTGAAAAACTGGGTTTTAATTCTCAAATAAATCCCATAAATTCTCTAAAAATCTACAAAAATAAGTTCAGTATAATATATTGATATACAAACGTGTGAAAAATTTCAACACAAATTTTAAACTTTTGAACCATTTTTGTGACTTAAAAATTTTGCCGAAAACCAAAAGCTGTATTTTCTAAAACTTGGATTCTTCAAATGGAAATCCGATTTTTTTCATAACTCATCCAAATACAAAAAATGATATTTAAGCAACTTTAAGCATGTTGTATATACATGAAAGATATATATATCAATGTTTTTGACATTAAATCCGAAAATATGTTTTGTTAAAACACAAAACTCTAAACACATGAATAGGCATATCAAAAAAAGTTTGTCTAAGATATGAAGCATACATGTATATAGAACAAATCTAATACACATTAAATCATGTAAACTTGTTTTGATTCTATCTATTCATCAAAACCAAGATCGGTTAAACCAAAAACCGAAAACCAAAACATGAAACGTGTGTGTGTTGTGAACTTGAGCATATCACACTATCTAGTCTTTACAAATGGATCTAAAACAAAGTCTAAACTATGTACCGAAGTCTACTTGACGAACTCCGTCTTCAAGCCGACTCGATCCAAACGTGATCCACCGAGCATGACTCCAACGAGTGCTAGGTATGAACATTGACGCTTGGGCTCTTGAATCACCACGTGAAAAGCTCCAAAACACCTTTGTTGAAGCTAATCACCTACTAATATCTTGGTTAAATATCTGAAACTAAACATCACAAGATTATTAGTAAACATAACTACATGAGTTAATCATCATCAAACTAGAGTGGAAAGCCTTTGGTCCAACAATCTCCCCCTTTTTGATGATGACAAAACTCATGGAGTTATATATGCATGGATTAAAGTTAAGCTTCAAAGAAGCTCCCCCTTAACTCATGCATAGCAATAAACAATAAATATATGGAATGAATAGTAAATATGAATATGCATTAACATGTATAAAAACATTGGAATGAACATGCTCTTGATACTAAACATGAAATAAACATGCTCTTGATACCAAACTTTTAAAATAAATTCTTTTTCCTTTTTTTTTTAAAATAAATATGATCTTAAGCTCTTGATACCAATAAAATTTCAATAAAAACTTAAGCTCTTGATACCAATCAATTCAATAAAAAAAACTTAAGCTCTTGATACCAATCAAGGCCTCTTGATACCAATCAATAAAACAAAATTCTTAATACCAATTGGAAAAGATAATTACTAAATAATAAACATGCATATAAACTCATGCATATAAACTCAAATACTTCTCCCCCTTTTTGTCAATCATCAACAAAGGGGTCAAAGAAAATAAATATTCTCCCCTTTTGTCTTAAAAAAATATATCAATAAGGGGTAAACTCAAAACAAAACTTTCTTGATACCAATTGTAAGAAAAAGAATATATCAATTGAGTGCATCATGATATCAATAAAACAAAACATACCAATTGAAAGTACATAATTGAAAGTACATAATGTGATACATAAAACAAACATAAATTTAAATACCAATTGATACCATTGTAAGTAAATACCAATTAAATACCAATTGGAAGTAAATAAATCATTTTAAACAATTCAACCAAAAATTTTGATATCAATAAAACATACCAATTTTAAGTAAACTTATAGATAATCTTGATACCAATTTGTAAAGATTAGTACCAATTGAAAGTAATTTTTCATCAAAAGCATATGATACCAAAAATAATCAATATCATTTTTTTTAATCATTTTAACATAAAGTGTAGAAGTAGAATAAAAAACCAATTGAAAGGTGAAATATGATTTTTCTCCCCTTTATGAATTACCAAATAAAATAATGCATAAGCTTGTATCAAATACCAATTGAAACATAGTCAATTAAAATAAAATAGTCATTAAAGAAATCAAGCTTAGCATAGCCAAAAATTTGTGCTCAAAGATATAGAGATATAGTAAGCACAAATAAAATATATATATATGAGTATACAAAAAGAATGTCAATAGTGATACTAATTGAAAGGATCCAATGATACCAATTGAAAACACAATCAGATTAAGTGTATAACTCATATTACCTTTCCACCCATTTCATGCACATGTTTAAAAGGATTTTCAATAAGAAGCATACAAGGCATGGTCGCCCAACCAACCGCCCTTAAATGGAAAGGGTTTTCAAAAATAGGTTTGAAAATAGTTTGCATAATTGAAAACTCTTCCAAAATGAAGAATACGAACTAGTTTTAAGAAAAATTTGAAAAAAGTACGAAATCCTTCAAGCAGGAATAAAATAAAATTATATTCCATGAAACATGAAAATCACTCAACAATTGACACTCAAAAGATATAAAGCTCATATAAGACTCATGAAAACAAAATCATGAGAAAAACTTAAATAATATGAGTGTACAAGTTTTGTTTGAAAGACATAATCATAAAAATAGTCAATTTAGCTCAATTATGAAATTTCTTAAAACATGAAAATCATCAAAACAATTTAGTCTTCAAGGCATATGTATGTGTTGTTCAAACTAAAGTATACATACATATCCAAACATAACAAGTCCACAAAAGTATATGCATGAAGGCAAATGGCTCAAGGATGTATATGTATAACTAATAGTTTAGACAAAATAGACATATATATGAAGTTAAACATATAAACATGAAAACATGTATAAAATGGGAATACAAGTCAAATGCATGAATCATCAAAACTACGCTATACTAGTACATCTAATGAGTACAAATGAGCGTTTAAGCACAAACATGTAATAATCTATTTGTGGCTCACTAGTTGGACAAGTATATATCCAAGTCTTAATGAAAACAAACATCTAAACATATATTCAAATCATGAAGCATAGAAATCAAAATAAAAACAACTCATAAACATACATATGATCATTATGTACATGCACATGCATAGATCTAGGACATACACATTAGTTAAAAACAAATGTGAGAATACAAAGTTATAAATCTATATTAAACATGGGTGTCTCAAATAACTAAACATGTATATCACTAATCTAAATCTTATGGCATATAACATACTAATCATAAAACATCAAGACATGCTAAAAATGAATAATATGAAAGCATGTAAACATAATGTGAGTTAGAGATCGTTACCAAACCAATATGGGCAACTCTCCATGTCTCCAAAATAAGATGGTCCTCCCACCAAACTCCCCTTGAAAGTGATGCATCCAAAATGTCCTCATAAAGCTCGGAATGCATCCACTTCAAGGCACTATCACTCTCACGTCATGCGAGAGCCCATACCTACATCAAAAACAATAGGGGTGATTTTTGGTACCCATACTCTTTTGGGTCCATGGGGGTTAGCTCTTTCCTAACCCAAACAAATTTAGTTGCTAAATTTGAATCATGTATACGATCATAGCAAAACTTAGCAAGGTGGCCCTTACATCCACAATGTGTACAAGTGTACACTTGAGCATACATAGTGTTGTATACATGAACGTGCGAAGCATGTGTATGCCGTGGTTTGTGTGCATGCATAGAAGAAACTTGTTTCTTTCGAAACATAGATTCCAAATGTGTATGGCTCATGGCACAATGGCTCAAAGTGGAGCCCAAACAATCTACACTCTTCTTTAACAAACAAATATCATTATCAATCCTAGAAGAGGTGCATGCAATGGATACACTAGGTGGTGAAGCTATACTAGCATGGCAAACATGTGTATATAAATTAACTTTTAAAGATTTATTTTCATTTAAGCAAACTTCAAATCTTTTGAAATCAAATCAATTTTGTTTTTCAAATAAACATTTTCTTTTACAATAAAATCAAGTTTTGAAGACAAGATCTCATTTTTCCTCAAAACATCATTGCAATCATTTTTGCTTTTCAAAAACTCATTTTCCTTTAGGGCAAGGTCTAGTTGAGATTTAAGTGAGTCACGTTCACTTGAAATCTCTTCCGTCTCTTGCAAAACCAAATCAAGTTTTGAACATAAATCCTTATTTTCTTTGTTAAGTTCAAAAACTCTTCTTTTTCGAAAGATTATATTTTTCTAACAATTTTTCACAAACAATGGATAGTTCTTCATTCAAGGCATTGGCATCAATATATTCATTACAAGAAAAACTAGCACATCATCATCATCTAATTGAGATTTCGAATATACCTCAAGGGAGTCATTCCCCTGGACCATGTAGCATTGTTGCTCGGATTCTCTACTAGATTCATCCTCCATAATGTTGGGCGTTTGAAGCTCGGAGGAAGTCAACGTGTTCCACACTGCAAAGGCGGAAACACTACTATAAACTAAGCACAAATATTCTTTATTAAGCGTGCTTCTAAGTGCCTCAAGGGCTTGTGTATTGGCCTCTATATGCTTGCTATACCAAGATAGGATTTCTTGGTAGCAGCAAGGAAAACATGCAAGCCTAGGGTTTTCAAGTACATGGACATCCTAAATTTTCACATGTTAATGTTTGAGACATCAAACATGGGAGGTGTCAAGCAATCCATAAGTGTGTGTAAATAATATACGTGTATAAATGCAAATGTTAGATTAGCAAAACCAAGATCACACTCCTAGGTGGTTAAATCAAATATCAGGAGCGTAGGCTCTATACCAATTGAAAGTACACCTAGAGGGGGACGAATAGGTGTACGGCTAATCTAATGAACAAAATGCGAAAATAAAAACTAAATTGCAACACACTTAATGTAACCAACGCATGTAGCCGAATTCCCCATGAAGTGCTCTGGACTAACTCCTCTTGATTCCTCTGAATAAGAGTTGAGGTGCTATATGAAGCTCTTATGGTTAAACACAAGTGAGGCACACACAAACAACAAAAGCATGTATATGATATGGCAATATGAATAAATGCACAAAGTAATATAGAGAGAGTTAAGAGAAAGTGAATCAATCGCTAACACACGGATATGTTTCGAGGTTCGAGTACACAGCTCTATGTCCCCGCCTTCACACAGAAGGATTTTCTATACACTAACTTGTCCACACAAGACTCCCACACAGAGAACCTCCACTGAGGATTTGGGGCAATACAATAACCGGGAGTACACAACTCCTCTCTTAACAAACACAACCTCTACACTTAGAGGTTAGGCACAAAGCCACCACAAAACTCAGTCAACCTCACAAATGAGGGATGAGCATAAAGCCAACAACCAATCAACCTCTCACTAGAGGGATAGGGCACAAATCCACCACTCCAAAATCAACTCTATCCAAGAGGGATAACACAAAGTAGGAGGGTTTACAACTTAGTGATCAAAAGACCACAAACCAATTCTTTTCCATAAAAACAAAGATCCTATAGAAAGGATAGAATGATAAGTTCAAGTGTGGAAAACAAAGTGTTTTGAACAAAGAAAATCACTTGGGAAAATCTCCAAATAGATATAGAATTTTGACCAAAAACAAATTCCCAAAAGACTATTTTCTTTGAAATAAAACCACTTTAAAAACAATTAAAGATCAAATCTTTGAAGCGCTAAAACTCTTTTTAAAACTTGTAAAGACACTAGAGAAGCTCTGAAATTTTTGGCTCTTAAAAACTTAGAGAAAACCTCTCTCATATGGGGTATTTATAGCCCCTAGAAAAAACTAGCCATTAGCAGCGATTATGGTCAGA
>JAVJIF010014886.1:0-93531 GCA_038442645.1 Agave tequilana
TTTTATATGTTGCGAGTATTCCTTGGCTTTGTGAACACTTCACTTGCATGTTGGTCGTGTACCATATTTATGTGTGATTTGTATAATTGCACTTGTGGTGTTTGTATATTGATGGGCGATGTTGTATTGAGTAGTATGTGTGTGGGCGATTAGCTGTAAATGATACATGTATCTTTGTGGGCAGGTATTTGTATATGTGAACTGATGGTTGTAATATTGTAGATGATTCTTGTATATATGCATGTGATTGTACTAACGGTGGTGCAGGTTGCAGGTAAAGTCCTCAAGCGAACCAACCCAATAGGGCGATGGTGTCGCGAGAGACCGCTCTATGGGCTATTTAATAGGTCTTGGTCGTGTACCCTCTAGGTTTAGTGGTAGCTTTACGGAGTGGTTTTGCCTGCTCAGCCCTCGGGGGCTATCCAATAGGCTTCAGGCTTATACCTTAGGGTTTCGTGGTAGTCCTGCCGCGAGGCTGTCCGATCTACAGTTGTCCATTTATTATTTCTATTTATGTGTGTTGTTTGATACTAACATCTTCTGCAGATACTTCCTCAGCCTTCGGCTACATCAGCCTCTGGGCTCTCTTCAGCCTTAGCCTCGGACTTAACCGCTCTGCAGTTCTTTAGCTCCACCTAGTAGGCGAGCGTAGCACTCAGTATTTTACTGTGAAACTCGCCCGAGCGTCTCTACGTTGTGGCATTAGCAGAGTGTTCATACACCGCTTCGTCACGTGTGTGTACGGGGAGGAAAGTTGAAAGTATATTGCAAAGTTTTCTTGAATCAATGAAAAGTTACAACTCAAATTCTAACTACAAGAGAAAGAAGATACACAAGCTCAAATCTTCTCTTTGTTTAAGGCTGAGTTTTTTGCGTAATGGTGGAAAGTAAATCTTATTTTTCGTTGACCGGGTGAACGTTAAGCTTTTTTAGGATTTTTCCCTTTGGATCATGGATGGAGTAGTACAGCTCCTATCCAATGAAATCTCAAAGAGACTTAGGAAAAAACTTGAACTCAGCAAGTTTGTGTAGAAGAGTTAAACTCTTTGTAAAGCCAATATTCTATTGCCCAAGGTTACAATCACCCGGTTTTATGGTTTTGATGATAACAAAACATATGTAGTTATTTGTACTAATTAAGTTCAAGTGGCTAAGTTTATTTCAGGGTTCTAAGGTTTCAAGGAGTTTCTTCCTCAAAAGGAAGGTGTTGAAGACTCAAGACGACTCATGTACGGGATCAGAACTCAATACACTCAAATAATGCAAATAGAGAAGCCCGATTGAAGATCTTGTAGTCACCTAGACCCTTGCAAGATTTTAGTATGTTAAAGTGAAATATGATAGAAGTTCTCAAGAAGATATACCCACAAAAATACACGTTTTCAAAATATACAAGTTTTGAGTAGTATTGGTTTTGTTACATGATTGGTATTAATACATGTTTCATAATTTTTTTAATTTTTATATCAAGTTTAGAACATCTATTTTCTCCCTTATACTATGCTACATAATCCTCAAACCAATACAAAATATATTAAAAATTGTTTAAAGTTCAAAAATCTATTTTTACACTATTTCAGGGCAGAACGGTCGACCGGCCGGTCGACCATTGCTATTACAGGCCAAAACGGTTGACCGGTCGATCAACCGGGCCTTTGGCCAAGGGCATGCACGTTTGTGCACGTTTGCGGTCGACCAACCGGTCGACCGTCAACCCCTGCGGTCGATCGACCGGTCGACCGACTGAAAGAGCCTTGCTCTCTGTTTGCGTCAGTTGACTGGGGCGATCGACCGACAGTTCAAAATTTTCTTTTTAAAATAACTAGCAGTTGATCAGGCGGTCGACCAGAGCTAACAGCTATTTTCCAAGTGACGTGACGGTCGACCGGTCAGTCGACCAGGTTGGCATAACAGCTAAATTTTGAATCTGTTTTGTTTTTAATAAGTTCCAACGGTCATTTTTTGTTTCCAAGTGGTCAAACTCACCCCAAATGACCTGGCATCACTTATAAATGTTATTTATCCTTTGCCTATAAATAGAGGTCATGGGTTTTGATTTTTTAACAAGAAAAATATCTAAGTTTTCAAAAGTTTTCAAGAGAGAAGTGCTTTATAGCTTTCTATTTCAAAGTTCTTCCTTTTCCAAAGCTTTTTCAGTTAGTTTTTAAGTCTTCTAAATCTCTTCAATGATTTTTTTTTCTCACTTAGCTTCTTGAGTATCAATTCATATTCAACTCTATAAGAAGTTATAAGAGAGTGTTTGTGATCTTGCTAAGATCACCAAGTGCCTTGTAATCTATTGGTTTGTGGTTCCTCTTATGTGGAGGATAGAGTTGTTAGAGTTGGGTACTCCGGTTTTGAGTAGACCAAGTTGTAATCCCTTTGGTGTAAGGTTCCTTTGTGGAAGTTTTCTTAGTGGATATAGTGAAAATCCTTCATAGTGGTGAAGGCGGGGACGTAGAGCAGTGGCTCGAACTCCAAAACAAATTCTCTTATATTTGCGTTTGTTTTTATCTTGCTCCTTATTGATTTACATTTATATAGTTGTGATATTCTTTGTCTTGCTTTTCATTATAGCATTCATTCCATATTCCTGCATTTTCGGTCTATACTCATATCAACAAGGAAGCAATTAAGCACCTCAAATCATTATCTAGAGGAATCAAAGAGGAGAAGTTCTAGAGCCCTTCACCAGAATTCGGCTTCAATTCTTGTTTTGAGTGACCTCTTGCATAATACATCTTAACTAGTTTTAAAAGTGCATTTGATTAGCATAACACCTATTCACCCCTCTCTAGGTGTTTTTCAATTGGTATCAGAGCTTTAGTCTCTAGTTTCTTGGCTTAACAACCTTAGAGAGATCCTTAATTGCTAATCATCTTTTTCATATTTCATCCTCATTCATATTAGTAAAGATGGCCGAAGGTATTACGACCCCACCCAAGTTTGATGGCCTTAACTTTCTCATATGGAAGGTTAAGATGACTGTGTTTTTGCAATCTTTAGGAAGCCGGGTTGCAAAAGCGATGACTAAACCCTTTAGCGTACCCTTTGGCGATGAGGACACTTGGTCTGACATTACTACGAAAGCGTTTGATGCAAATACTAGGGCACACTATGCCTTGCTTCAAGCTTTAAATGATGATGACATTGCTAGAGTCATACACTGTAAATTCGCATACGAGATTTGGACTCACCTTTTAGTCACTCATGAAGGAACATCACAAGTTAAGAGGGCAAAAATTGACCTCTTACGTTCCCAATACGAAAACTTTACCATGCATGAAAATGAAACCATTGATGAGTGGTAACAAAATTTATAAAAAAAACTAATGGTCTTGCTTCTTTAGGTGACGACATTGACAACGATCAAAAGGTGAGGAAGATCATTCGTGCTCTCCCACCCTCATGGGAAGTCAAGGCTACAACCTTGAAGGAGCTAAATGATAAGGTGAAAATGGAGCTCATTGGTCTTATAGGCAACCTTAAGACCCATGAGATGGAGAGGAAAGCTAGAGAAGAGATGGTTCCTCAAAAGAAGAAATTAATAGCTTTTAAAATCACTTCCACCTTCTCCGACGAAGATAATGAAGAAGAGGATGATGAAGAACTCTCCCTCCTTGTGAAGAATGTTAAGAGAATGTACAACAAAGTAAAATTCAACTATAGAAGATGGTAAGAAAAGGAAGAAAAGAAGATCATTTGCTTCAATTACCGGAAGCCGGGCCATATGGTTACAGAGTGTCCGGAGAATAAGAGTAAACCCTCTACCTCCAAGAAGCCCTACAAAAAGGAGGCTCTAAAATCTACATGGGACTCGGAGAGTGAATCCGATGAAGAAGTTGACACGGCTCATATGTGTTTCATGGCAAATGTTAACACAAATAAGGTAACCTCTGAATCATCTCTTGAAGATTGTAAATTATCCATGGATGAATTTGGTGAAGCTTTTGAAGAATTATCTCACAATTATGATTTTCTTAAAAAGAAATATTTAAAAATAAAAAAGGAAAATGAAACTCTCAATAGCAAATTATAATACTTACAAAAAGAAAAGGATGATTTGTTTTTACTCTCACATCTCTTGGCCCAGAGGCCTTCCACTCTAGTTTTGATGATGATTAACTCATGTAGTTATAGTTTCTAATAATCTTATGGTGTTTAGTTTCAGATACTTAACCAAGATATTAGTAGGTGATTAGCTTCAACAATGGTATTTTGGAGCTTTCACATGGTGATTCAAGAGCCCGAGCGTCAAAGTTCATATCTAGCACTCATTGGAGTCAAGCTCGGTGGATCACGTTTGGATCGAGTCGACTTGGAGACGGAGCTCTACAAGAAGACTTCGGTACAGTATTTAGTTTATAGTTTAGATCCATTTGTTAAAGATTAGATAGTGTGGTATGCTCAAGTTCACAACACACACACACTTGTTTAAGTTTCATGTTTTGGTTTTCGATTTTTGGTTTAACCGATCTTGGTTTTCATGAATAGATAGAATCAACAAGTTTACATGGTTTAATGTATATTAGATTTGTTCTATATACATGTATGTTTCAACTATTTAAACAAACTTAGTTTGATAGTCTATTTCATGAGTTTGGAGGTTTGGTATTTTAAAGAAAACATATTTTTGGATTTATTGTCAAAAATATTGATATATATATATATATATATATATATATATATATATATATATATATATATATATATCATGTATATTGATTTATATCCATATACAACATGCTTAAATGTTGTTTCTATAACATGTTTTTGTATTTGGATAAGTTTTGGACAAAACGATTTTCCATTTCAAAAATCCTAGTTTTGGAAAATACGGAATTTGGTTTTCGGTAAAATTTTCATAACACAAAAAGAGTTCAAAATGTTTGTAACTTGGTTTGATTTTTATTCAAACAAGTTTGTATTTCATAAAGGATATAAGAACTTATTTTTGTGGATTTTTAGAAGTTTTATGGGATTTTATTTAAGTTAAAAACCCTAGTTTTTCTGTCCCAGAATTGTCAGTCTGGCTGACTGCCGGTCGACCGGGCCTGTCGACCGTAGCAGTGGGCGGTCGACTAGGCCGGTCGACCGACGTGCACAGGATGCGCACGCAGCCTAGCTGGGGAGGCCGGTCGACCGTCCCGGTGGACCGCCAGAGAGCTCTGCTCTCTGGAAAGCCTCCGGTCGACCGGGCAGAGAGCACTGCTCTCTGTTTTCAGACTCGGTCGACCGAGCGGTCGACCGGCTAAAGAGCCGTTGCTCTCTGAAACTGGCACGGTAGACCGAGCGGTCGATCGCGGGGCTCAACGGTCACTTTTTTGACCGTTGGCCGGTCGACCGGTCGGTCGACCGGAAGGCCAATCTGGCCCTTTTCTCTGCCAACGGGCAGATTCCAAGTGGGGGCTATTTATATCCCATTTGAAGTGGGTTTTTGTTAAGATTTTCAAGAGCAAAATTTCTCCTATTCTCTAGTATTTTTACAAGTTTTTAAAGGAGTTTTAGAGCTTCAAAGATTTGATCTTCATTTGTTTTCAAAGTGTTTTTATTTCAAAGAAAATAGTCTTTTTGGGAATTTGTTTTTGGTCTAAAAATTCTATATCTATTTGAAGATTTCTCAAGTGATTTTTTTGTTCAAAATACTTTGTTTTCTCACACTTGAGCTTATCATTCTATCCTATCTATTAGGATCTTTATTTTGTGAGAAAAGATTAGTTTGTGGTCTTTTGATCACTAAGTTGTAAACCCTCCTATTTTGTGTTATCCCTCTTGTGTAGAGGTTGATTTGTGGATGGGGCTTTGTGCTCTATCCCTCTAGTGAGAGGTTGATTGGTTGTATTGGCTTTGTGCCTATCCATCAATTGTGAGGTTAATTTTGGTGGCTTTGTGCCTAGCCTCTAAGTGTAGAGGTTGTGTTTGTAATTGAGAGAGGAGTTGTGTACTCCCGGTTGTATTGCCCCAAATCCTCAGTGGAGGTTCCCTGTGTGGGAGTCCTGTGTGGACAAGTTAGTGGATTGGAAATCCTTCTGTGTGAAGGCGGGGACGTAGAGCTGTGTGCTCGAACCTCGAAACATATCGCGGTGTTTGCGTTTGATCCATTGACTCTAACTCTCTCTCTCTCTTTTATATTGTGCTTTCATCATTTCATATTGCTCATTCATATATTATATGCTTGGTTTGTTTGTGTGTGCCCCACTTGTGTTTAACCACGAGAGCTTCATATAGCACCTCAACTCTTATTCAGATGAATCAAGAGGAGTTAGTCCAGAGCCCTTCATCGGGAATTCGGTTACACTCGTTGGTTACATTAAGTGTGTTGCAATTTAGTTTTTAAATTCCGCATTTTGTTCATTAGATTAGCCGTACACCTATTCACCCCCCTCTAGGTGTACTTTCAATTGGTATCAGAGCCTACGCTCCTGATATTAGGTTTAACCACCTAGGAGTGTGATCTTTGTTTTGCTAATCTAGATTTGCTTTTGCACACTTATATTGTTTACACACACTCATGAATTGCTTGTCACCTCCCATGTTTGATGTCTCCAACATTGACATGTAAAAATTTAGGATGTCCATGTACTTGAAAACCCTAGGCTTGCATGTTTTCCTTGCCGCTACGAAGAAATCCTATCTTGGTAATAGCAAGCATATAGAAGCTAATGCACAAGCCCTTGAGGCACTTAGAAGCACGCTTAACAAAGAATATTTGTGCTTAGTTTCTAACTGTGATTCCGCCTTTGCAGTGTGGAACACGTTGACTTCCTCCGAGCTACAAACGCCCAATATTGTGGAGGATGAATCTAGTAGAGAATCCGAGCAACAATGCTACATGGTCCAAGGGAATGACTCCCTTGAGGTATACTCAGAAACTCAATTAGATAGTGATGATGCTAGTTCTTCATGTAATGACTATGTTGATCCAAATGCTTTGAATGAAGAACTTTCTATTGTTTATGAAAATTGCTAGAAAAATATAATCTTTTGAAAAAAGAAGAGTTTTGAACTTAACAAAGAAAATAAGAATTTGTGTTCAAGACTTGATTTGGTTTTGCAAGAGAAGGAAGAGATTTCATGTGAACGTGACTCACTTAAATCTCAACTAGACCTTGCCCTAAAGAAAATGAGATTTTGAAAAATAGAAATGATTGTAATGAAGTTTTGAAGAAAAATAAAGTTATATCTTCAAAACTTGATTTTGTTATAAAAGTTAAAAACAAAATTGATTTGATTCCAAAAGATTTAGAAGTTTGCCTAAAGGAAAATAAAAATTTGAAAATTGATATTGATTCTCATGTTTGCCATGCTAGTGTAGCTTCACCTAACTTACCTATTGCATGCACCTCTTCTTTTAGGATTGAAAATGATATAAATAATTTAAAGAAGAGTGTGGATTGTTTGGGCTCCACTTTGAGCCATTGTGCTTTGAACCACTCACGTTTGGAATCCATGTTTCGCAAGAAACAAATTCCATCTATGCATGCAAACAAACCACGGCATACACATGCTTCGCACATTCATGTACATAACACTATGTATGTTCATGTGTACACTTGTACACATTGTGGACGTAAGGGCCACCCTGCTAAGTTTTGTTATGATCGTATACATGATTCAAATTTAACAACTAAATTTGTTTGGGTTAGAAAAGGAGCTAACCCCCATGGACCCAAAAGAGTGGTACCAAAATCCACCCCTATTGTATTTGATGTAGGTGTGGGCTCTCGCATGACGTGAGAGTGATGGTGCCTTGAGGTGGATGCGTTCCGAGCTTAAAGAGAATTATTTGTAGGCATTACTTTCAAGGGGAGTTTGGTGGGAGGACCACCTTGTTTTGGAGACATGAAGAGTTGCCCTCATGGTTTTGGTAACTGTCCCTTACTCCTTATTTATATTTGCATGCTTTTAGGTCATTCATTTATAGCATGTCATGTTTTAATGTTCATTATGCCATATGCCATGCTTATTAGATTAGTGATATACATGGTTAGTATTTGAGACACCCATGCTTATATGGACTTATATTTAGTGTTCTCACTTTAGTTTAACTAATGTGTATGTCCTAGATCTAATGCATGTGCATTTGCCATAATGATCATATGAGTTTTTGATTTCTATGCTTCATGCTTTGATTACTTGTCTAAGATGTTAGTTTTCATTAAAACTTGGATATATACTTGTACAACTAGTGAGCCACAAATAGACTCTTATATGTTTGTGCTTGAACGCTCATTTGTGTTCATTAGATGTACTAGTATACCCTAGTTTTGATGATTCATGCATTTTGACTTGTATTTTCATTTTGTACATGTTTTCATGTTTATGTTTAACTTCATGTATATGTCTATGTTGACCAAACTATTAGTTATACATATACATTCATGAGCCACTTGCCTTCATGCATATACTTTTGTGGACTCGTTTATATTTGGATATGTATGTATATTTTAGTTTGTACATAACATACATATACCTTGAAGAATTCTAGTTTTGATGATTTTCATGTTTTTAAGGAATTTTATATTGAGCTAAATTGACTATTTTCATGATAATGTGTTTCACATAACTCTTATACACTCACCTTATTTGTTTTCTCATGATTTTGTTTTCATGAGTATGATATATATGCTTTATCGATTTTGAGTGTTTGGTGATCATGTGATCTAAATGTTTTTCATGAAATATAATTTTGTTTTATTCCTTACTTGAAGGATTTCGTACTAGTTTACAAATTTTTCTTATAACTAGTTCGTATTCTTCATTTTGGAAGAGTTTTCAATTATGCTAAACTATTTTCAAACCTATTTTTGAAAACCCTTTCCATTTAAGGGCGGTTGGTTGGGCGACCATGCCTTATATGCTTCTTATTGAAAATCCTTTTAAACATGTGCATGAAATGGGTGGTAGGTAATATGAGTTATACACTTGATCATATTATGTTTTCAATTGGTATCATTGGATCTTTTCAATTGATATCACTATTGACATTCTTTTTGTATACTCATATATGTTTTTATATATGTATGCTTACATTTCAAATAGTATCAATTTCGATTGGTATTAAATTTTCATACATATATATACTTTATTTGTGCTTACTATATCTCTATATCTTTGAGCACAAATTTTAGTTATGCTAAGCTTGATTTCTTTAATGATTATTATATTTCAATTGATTATGTTTCAATTGGTATCTTATACAAGCTTATGCATTATTTTATTTGGTATTTCATAAAGGGGGAGAAAATTTTTATTTCGTTTTGCTTACCTTTGGTATTCTACTCCCACACTTTATGTTGAAAAACAATTAGAAAAGAATATTGATTATTTTTAGTATCATATGCTTTTAATGAAAGTTACTTTCAATTGGTACTAATCTTTACAACTGGTATCAAGATTACCTATAAGTTTTCTTACAATTGGTATGTTTTATTGATATCAAAATTTTTGGTTAAATTGTTCAAAATGATTTATTTACTTACAATTGGTACTTAAATTGGTATTTACTTACAATTGGTATCAATTGGTATTTAAATTTATATTTGTTTTATGTACCTTCAAATGATATGTTTTATTTTATGAAGTTTAATTGATATCATGATGCACTCAATTGATATATTTTTTTTCAATTAGTATCATAATGTTTTGTTTGATTTCACCCCTTATTGATATTTTTTTTTAAAGACAAAAAGGGAAGAACATTATTTTCTTTGACCCCTTTGTTGATGATTGACAAAAGAGGGAGAAGTATTTGAGGTTATAATATGCATGTTTATTGTTTATTTGTAAGTTTATATCAAAAGTTATTTCATATTGATATTTTTTATTGTTGGAATCAAAAGTTTTTAGTGATTATCTTCAAATTGGTATCAAGAATTTTTATTGATTGAATTTTTTTTATTTTTGATTGGTATCAAGAGCTTTCATGTTGCTTAAGTTTTAACATTGAAATTTTTATTGGTATCAAGAGCAACTATTTAAAGAACATGTTTATTTTAAAAGGAAAAGGAATTTATTTTAAAAAGTTTAGTATCAAGAGCATGTTTATTTCATGTTTGGTATCATAAGCATGTTCATTTCATTATTTTATGCATGTTGATGCATATTCATGTTTAGTATTCATTGCATATATTTATTGTTTATTGCTATGCATGAGTTAAGGGGGAGCTTCTTTAAAGCTTAACTTTAATCCATGCATATATAACTCCAAGAGTTTTGTCATCATCAAAAAGGGGAGATTGTTGGCCCAGAGGCCTTCCACTCTAGTTTTGATGATGATTAACTCATGTAGTTATAGTTTACTAATAATCTTGTGGTGTTTAGTTTCAGATACTTAACCAAGATATTAATAAGTGATTAGCTTCAACAAAAGTGTTTTGGAGCTTTCACATGGTGATTCAAGAGCCTGAGCGTCAAAGTTCATATCTAGCACTCATTGGAGTCAAACTTGGTGGATCACGTTTGGATCGAGTCGACTTGGAGACGGAGCTCTACAAGAAGACTTCGGTACAGTGTTTAGTTTATAGTTTAGATCCATTTGTTAAAGATTAGATAGTGTGGTATGCTCAAGTTCACAACACACACACTTGTTTAAGTTTCATGTTTTGGTTTTCAGTTTTAGTCTAACCGATCTTGGTTTTCATGAATAGATAGAATCAACAAGTTTACATAGTTTAATGTATATTAGATTTGTTCTATATACATGTATGCTTCAACTATTTAAACAAATTTAGTTTTATAGTCTATTTCATGAGTTTGGAGGTTTGGTATTTTAAACAAAACATATTTTCAGATTTATTATCAAAAACATTGATATATATATCTTTCATGTATATTGATTTATATCCATATACAACATGCTTAAATGTTGTTTCTATATCATGTTTTTATATTTGGATGAGTTTTGGACAAAACGATTTTCCATTTCAAAAATCCTAGTTTTGGAAAATACGGAATTTGGTTTTCGGTAAAATTTTCATAACACAAAAAGAGTTCAAAATGTTTGTAACTTGGTTTGATTTTTATTCAAACAAGTTTGTATTTCATAAAGGATATAAGAACTTATTTTTGTGGATTTTTAGAAGTTTTATGGGATTTTATTTAAGTTAAAAACCCTAGTTTTTCTGTCCCAGAATTGTTAGTCTGGCTGACTGCCGGTCGACCGGGCCAGTTGACCGTAGCAGTGGGCGGTCGACCGGGCCGGTCGACTGACGTGCACAGGATGTGCATGCAGCCTAGCCGGTCGACCGTCCCGGTCGACCGCCAGAGAGCTCTGCTCTCTGGAAAGCCTCCGGTCGACCGGGCAGAGAGCACTGCTCTCTGTTTCCAGACTCGGTCGACTGAGCGATCGACCGGCCAGAGAGCCGTTGCTCTCTGGAACTGGCACGGTCAACCGAGCGGTCGACCGCAGGGCTCAACGGTCACTTTTTTGACCGTTGGCCGGTCGACCGGAAGGCCAATCTGGGCCTTTTCTCTGCCAACGGGCAGATTCCAAGTGGGGGCTATTTATACCCCATTTGAAGTGGGTTTTTGTTAAGATTTTCAAGAGCAAAATTTCTCCTATTCTCTAGTATTTTACAAGTTTTAAAAGGAGTTTTAGAGCTTCAAAGATTTGATCTTCATTTGTTTTCAAAGTGTTTTTATTTTAAAGAAAATAGTCTTTTTGGGAATTTGTTTTTGGTCTAAAATTCTATATCTATTTAAAGATTTCCCAAGTGATTTTCTTTGTTCAAAACACTTTGTTTTCTCAAACTTGAGCTTATCATTCTATCCTATCTATTAGGATCTTTATTTTGTGGGAAAAGATTAGTTTGTGGTCTTTTGATCACTAAGTTGTAAACCCTCCTACTTTGTGTTATCCCTCTTGTGTAGAGGTTGATTTGTGGAGTGGTGGCTTTGTGCTCTATCCCTCTAGTGAGAGGTTGATTGGTTGTATTAGTTTTGTGCCTATCCCTCAATTGTGAGGTTAATTTTGGTGGCTTTGTGCCTAACCTCTAAGTGTAGAGGTTGTGTTTGTAATTGAGAGAGGAGTTGTGTACTCTCGGTTGTATTGCCCCAAATCCTCAGTGGAGGTTCCCTGTGTGGGAGTCCTGTGTGGACAAGTTAGTAGATTGGAAATCCTTCTGTGTGAAGGCGGGGACGTAGAGCTGTGTGCTCGAACCTCGAAACATATCGCGGTGTTTGCATTTGATCCATTGACTCTAACTCTCTCTCTCTCTCTCTTTTATATTGTGCCTTGCAACATTTCATATTGCTCATTCATATATTATATGCTTGGCTTGTTTGTGTGTACCCCACTTGTGTTTAACCACGAGAGCTTCATATAGCACCTCAACTCTTATTCAGATGAATCAAGAGGAGTTAGTCCAGAGCCCTTCACCGGAAATTCGGCTACACTCGTTGGTTACATTAAGTGTGTTGCAATTTAGTTTTTAAATTCCGCATTTTGTTCATTAGATTAGCCGTACACCTATTCACCCCCCTCTAGGTGTACTTTTAACATCAATTCAAAAAGATTTTGATGCTTATAAGATTGCATGTAAAGCTAAATTTTCACTAATAGATAAAGATGAGATTTCTATCCTAAAGAATAAAATTAACTCTTTAGGGGAAGTTTTAATGAAATGTGAATTTGATAAAACTAGATTGGAGGCTATTGATTGAGATTGTCCTGCACACAAAATAAAGAAGTTCAGATTTAGGAAAAGGATGTGCGAGGTTCTCAATTCGAATCCGCAGTAGCAGTGGCTATGCGGGTCGTGATCCTCAGGAGGGACTAGCGATGGAAGCGTTTAAGTAAGATTCTCTAAAAAATATTTTCTTTTATTATTTACAATGGTATATGATATTTACAATGAGAAGGTGAAAAGTAAATTTGAGAGAGATGGAGATCTAAACTAGAATTAGAAAGAAAGAAAACTATACATACATACCTCTTCTACCTTGCTTACGTTTGATCCGTGCGATGAATTACCTTGTCTTGGAAGGCGTACAAGTATGGCGTATAGGATCGTCCACCTTCTTGATCTACACTACGAAAATAAAAGACAAACTAACGAAGGTTTGTTCATCTGCATAGGCCATCAAGGGCTTTTCTTCGGCTAGGCAGTCTCAACGCAATTGGATCTCACGGTTTGTAAGTCATTAGAGAGAGAAACAATGAAACAGGAATAGAAGAATAGAACAAGGATAGAAGAACATAAATAAACAAGAATAAAAGAACACAAGAATAAACAAGAAATAAAGAACACAAACAAACCTCAAGTGGATTTCATTAACAATGGAAGAAAAGTAGGCTTACACCGCTGTCACCTCAGTACAAGCATGGACTCCTTCCTCCATGAAAGCTTCCTCCACTCTCAGTTACAAAATTTACAAAAGAAAAACGAAAATAAAATCTAACCTAAACTACAAGTTAGCCTAAGAAACCCTAGAATTTGCTCTATAGATTCTGTACGCCCTTCTCGGTTGCACTGCAGGGTATTTATAGGTGCAGAAGGAGGTAGAGTCCCAACACAACTCTCCCACAAAAACTAGTATCCAGGTATGACTGGATTGCCGCGGAACGCGGCTTGGGCCGCGTTTCCATGGCCTGGTAGTGGCGGCTGGCCACGCGCTTTGTCGCGTGGCCTCCCCTGGTCCGTCCATCTGGGCTTTTGCTTCTGGAAGCTGCATCTCGACTCTTAATCTTAGGATTTGTGATAACTTGGGAAGCAAGCTACCTAGATCTCAAATCTCTTTTAAAACGAATTTCATCCTTGCACTCTCCTTCTTTGGCTTTTATCCTCATCCTGCAAGTATTTAGGGTTGAATAGAAGTCTATCCTTCCCTCTTCTTTTGGTATTTGCAACTCTTGACCTTAGTAATTGCAATTTTGGCAATTGATATTTGTAACTTTTACATTGGGCTTGAATATGGGCTTTTGGGCTTCTTTTTAGGCTTTTATTTCTTTATTTTAATATTTCGAGGCCTGCACACAATAAATCATAAAATATTAGTAAATGTGCAGAATTATAGGAAAAATATGAAAATGTGATGGTAAATATAATGATAAAAATGCACTTTTCACTACCAATCACACCCCCACACTTATCTTTTTGCTCGTCCTCGAGTAAAAATCAAAGAGAAAAAGAAAAATTAATCTAACCTAACTCACTTTCGTAGGAATCACGGTTGCACTTAGCATGTGCAACAAGCCGTTAAACCCCTAGGTTACCCTAGAGGACGAGTGTTGTCTCGTGAGGGTTTTCAGCGGATTACACCCACAAAATCCATAAAAAAAAACTATTTGAAATACTTTTGAAAAGACTAAGTAGTCTATAAGTTTTAGGATTATCATTTTTATTCATTCTTAGACTTAGCCTTATAAAGTAAATTGTTTTCATTTTAAGTAAGGATCAAAATTGAATTTTGTGTATAGTCTTTTTCGTTACCAAAAATCATATGCATCCTTATGAATTTTTACTAGGAATTCCTTGACTTGGACTCTCATGCCTCTATATTTTTTTTTATATGTATAACTCATCTAATTTTCTTTCGTATAAGCATCAAGGCTTCTTGAGGCCCTCATACCTAACTAATTGACTATTAGATGTGTTAATACATATATAATATTTCTCAGTTTTCTTTGGCTTTCTAATCCACTCATGTAGCGAACTTAAAGTCGGTGGCTCCCAAATCGGTCGGCTTTAGGGCACCAGGTGAGAAAACACCCCGCGGACTCAAATTCGAGTGAACTAGGCCACAAAACTAAGGGCTTTATTTTATTTAGTACTCGCCTTTAGGCGTGAATACTTATACTTCTTGAGGCACATGTATCCAGCTTAATTGGTGAAAAATTTTTTTTATAAGAATTTTTTTTATGAGGCACAAGGGTCTTTGTCTTAGAATCCTAGATATGCATTAGGTATGCATATTTCATTAAGGTAAAATTAAGACTAACTACTTATTCAATTTCTCCTCCTATACCTAAAAATTCAACAATTTATTTATTTTGACCAAGTTTTTAGAAATCCTAATCATGATTTTCCTAATTCTTAAGATTAACTTAGATTTCTTTCAAAAGATAAGTCAAATATTGTCCTTTTTATAACATTTTTTTCAGATTTTTTTTAATATTAGCAAATTTTTGTTAGTTTCTAACTATGTTAGTATGTTAGTAAAGCCCACCCCCACACTTATCTCATGCATTGTCCTCAATGTATGAATGAATGCATAAATGCATGAAAAAGAACAAGGGAAGGCAGAAGTTACCTCAAGGTGGTGGTTCCGGTGGTGGTCTAATTGGTCCACGAAATGCGGCCCAATCAAGATAATGTGGTAGTTTACGGGACCTACCTTTATTGACCTCTTTTTTATTTAGATATTTACAGTCCCCAGAATGAATAGGATCATGGAAGATCCTCTCGTGAAACTTACTCCCTTTACATGACCAGTCCTGGAAAATCATCACAGAGTCATGGTCTATACCTATGTCCAACAAAAGAATGTGACTTGGTAGAATGGTTGACTTGGACTCAAGAATGATAGGTTCAGGAACGAATACCGACTCAAGAAAGAAACTTAAATCAAGTAAGGGTTCAGGAGTCGAGCTTGTTTCAAGAAGTGTGTCCAAGTCAAGAAGTGAAACTCAAGTTCACAATCATCTTCCCACAATGGAATGTGACTCAATATTGGTGATTCAAGTTCAGGAATGATAGGTGTGGGAATCAAGACTGACTCTAAAAGATTACCTAAGTCGGGTAACAAAACAGGAGTCAATAATGATTCAGAAATTTGAACTTGATTACAGATTTGAGAATCAAAGTCACATATCTCATTCGGTTCAATCTCATAAAAATGAGAACTTGCCAATTTATCCATAGGACTTTCAAAATTATAAATTGGTCAAGGTCAATATGATCATCAAAAATGGGTGATTCAATTTCATGATGAATTGGTACGGGAATAAATGTTGGCTCAGAAAATTGGTCCAAATTGGGTAAGGATACCGGAGTCAACATAGATTCGAAAATGGAAACTGAATCGCAAAGTTGGGGATCGGATTCACATTCACAATCTAATTCAATCTCATTGAAATTAAAACTAGCCAATTTATCCAAGGATTGGGATTGAGCAAGTTCATATTGATGCGATAAAATTGAATTTTGATCAAGGTCTTCTAGACAGAATGATTCTTGGTTCCTATCAACTTACTCAAGAATGTTTGAAAGTCTAGAAATTTGATCATTCATTATATCTTGCAACCGAACCACTTTTTCTTCTAACCCATCGAATAGATCAATTGTGGACTGAAACCTTGGTGATGTGGGAAAAGACGTATATGAATATAATGGTTGAATAGGTGGTTGACCATATGGCTCAGGGGTGTTGAATCCCCATTGACTCTGTGAAGAGTAGTGATGATTATTTCAGTCTTGTTCATAGTATTGGGACTGGGGCATGTAATGATTCGGATAAGACCAATCTGGCACACTAGGTTGGTCAAAGTTATGATATGCCGGGTTGGTAATATCCGAATAGAGGTTGGTGTGTAATATGGATTAAAATTGAAAAAATTATTATTATATGCCATATCAAACAAACACAAACAAAAAAAAGAAAACAAACAAATAAACAAACAAAAAGAAAAAAAATTCTAACCTAAGTTAGGGTAGACCTATGACCTAGACGATTCCTAACTGGTTAGACTGTCCACGGGAGGTAGGGTGTAGACTTTGACCACAAGTTAATCAGCCAGGTCAGGGCAAGAGTGGTGGGAGGTTTTCCGTCAAAGACGTTTCTTAATTAAATAACCACCAATCTTCAGGCTTTCGGCCCTCAATCCCCTTCCTAGACACTGATTTTGCAGGAGTCAAATTCCAACACTGTTCCCCCTTAGGATAATCTCCTAATTGAGTCCGAGATGTCCCTAGGGCCAACGTCTACCTTTTTAGTTAGGCTTGGTTTAGTGAGTGCTTGGAATATGATTTTTGGGCCAAGGAAGGGTGATTAAATCCCCACCTTATCTTGTTATGGGTTAGTGCCCTTAAGATAAGTCTGTGCAAGTGTACAAGATATGTAAATAAGATTCACTCAAAGCAATGAAAATCAACCAAGAGATGAGTCCTATTCTACATGCAATGCGAACGTACCTTGCTCCAGCACTCTTCAACAGTAAAAATAAATGAATTGAAAAGACACGTGCCTAAAATGCAAACATCTAATCAATTTTTTATCTTTTCAACAAGTATTTTACTGTTGATTAATTAGCAGTATACAGGTTTATCACAGAACAAATATAACAGAGCTAACAAATCAAATTTCAGATTGCAGCAACCTGCAGAAAATTCAGTAAGTAGTTCTCTACTACTGCCGCGGGTCCGCGGCTATTGCCGCTTTTGCGCGGCAAGGTAGTAGGCTCTGCTGCTCTGCCTTCAAGGGCAGAGGCACAGAGTTGCTATATGCCCTTGCTGCTATTTCCTGTTCTCCAAACCTGCAAACAGAAAGAATAAAAGAATTAGTTAATAATTTTTTTTTTTATAGAAAAACTTACCGTCCCTCCCCGGCAACGGCGCCAAAATGTTGATTGAGATTGTCCTGCACACAAAATAAAGAAGTTCAGATTTAGGAAAGGATGTGCGAGGTTCTCAATTCGAATCTGCGGTAGCAGTGGCTATGCGGGTCGTGATCCTCAGGGAGGGACTAGCGATGGAAGCGTTTAAGTAAGATTCTCTAAAAATTATTTTCTTTTATTATTTACAATGGTATATGATATTTACAATGAGAAGGTGAAAAGTAAATTTGAGAGAGATGGAGATCTAAACTAGAATTAGAAAGAAAGAAAACTATACATACATACCTCTTCTACCTTTCTTACCTTTGATCCGTGCGATGACTTACCTTGTCTTGGAAGGCGTACAAGTATGGCGTATAGGATCGTCCACCTTCTTGATCTACACTACGAAATAAAAGACAAACTAACGAAGGTTTGTTCATCTGCATAGGCCATCAAGGGCTTTTCTTCGGCTAGGCAGTCTCAACGCAATTGGATCTCACGGTTTGCAAGTCATTAGAGAGAGAAACAATGAAACAGGAATAGAAGAATAGAACAAGGATAGAAGAACATAAATAAACAAGAATAAAAGAACACAAGAATAAATAAGAAATAAAGAACACAAACAAACCTCAAGTGGATTTCATTAACAATGGAAGAAAAGTAGGCTTACACCGCTGTCACCTCAGTACAAGCATGGACTCCTTCCTCCATGAAAGCTTCCTCCACTCTCAGTTACAAAATTTACAAAAGAAAAACGAAAATAAAATCTAACCTAAACTACAAGTTAGCCTAAGAAACCCTAGAATTTGCTCTGTAGATTCTGTACGCCCTTCTCTGTTGCACTGCAGGAGTATTTATAGGTGCAGAAGGAGGTAGAGTCCCAACACAACTCTCCCACGAAAACTAGTATTCAGATATGACTGGATTGCCGCGGAAACGCGGCTTGGGCCGCGTTTCCGCGGCCTGGTAGTGGCGGCTGGCCACGCGCTTTGTCGCGTGGCCTCCCCTGGTCCGTCCATCTGGGCTTTTGCTTCTGGAAGCTGCATCTCGACTCTTAATCTTAGGATTTCGTGATAACTTGGGAAGCAAGTTACCTAGATCTCAAATCTCTTTTAAAATGAATTTCATCCTTGCACTCTCCTTCTTTGGCTTTTATCCTCATCCTGCAAGTATTTAGGGTTGAATAGAAGTCTATCCTTCCCTCTTCTTTTGGTATTTGCAACTCTTGACCTTAGTAATTGCAATTTTGACAATTGATATTTGCAACTTTTATATTGGGCTTGAATATGGGCTTTTAGGCTTCTTTTTAGGCTTTTATTTTTTTATTTTAATATTTCGAGGCCTGCACACAATAAATCATAAAATATTAGTAAATGTGCAGAATTATAGGAAAAAATATGAAAATGTGATGGTAAATATAATGATAAAAATGCACTTTCACTACCAATCAGCTATGTTTCCTAAGAAACAAACTCATGCTACACAAACTCATAATCATAAATTATAATATTTGCACACACATCATGCTAAACACACAACACAACTAAACATATTCACACTCCACACACTCATCATGCCTTTATTTATGGTAAAATTTATGTATGTACTTATTGTGGCCGAAAAGGTCACTTGGCTAAAATTTATTTTGATAGAATAAATACCTCTAATAATCATATTTGGGTTCGTAATGCTAACATTAAAGGACCCAAGAAAATTTGGGTACCAAAATCAACAAATATGTTACATGATGTAGGTACACTCCAAAGCTCTAAGACGCAGGGAGCGGTGGTATCTTGTTAGTGGCTGTTCAAGGCACATGACATGGGATATCAACAACTTTACAACCCTATCAAGATACCATGAAGGTGGCACCGTTACCTTCGGAGATGACTCCTAAGGAAATATTGTTGGTGTAGGTAACATTAAATTTGGTTCATCTCCATTGATTGAAAATGTTATTTTAGTTGATGGCCTCAAGCATAATCTCTTGAGTATTAGCCAACTTTGTGATAAAGGCTTTAAAGTGATTTTTGATGACTTAACTTGCAATGAATTTGATAGACAAACTAACGCATGTATACTTTCTGGATTTCGTGAAAACAATGTATACATGAGTGATATGTCTAATTTATAATGCAATGCCACATGTTTGAATGCCTTCAATGAAAACTTTTGGTTATGGCATAGGAGACTAGGCCATATTTCTTGTGACCATCTATCTAGAATCAACAACAAGAAAGTGATGAAAGGTATTCCTTATTTAAAATTTAAAAAGGACAGCATTTACGATGCATGCCAACTTGAAAAACAAACCAAGTCCTATTTCAAATCTATCAAGGATATCATGATATCAAGATCTTTGGAGTTAATTCATATAGATTTGTTTGGTCCTACTAAAACCAAAAGTCTAAGTGAGAATCATTTTGCTTTTGTATTGGTTGATGATTTTTCTCGTTTTACTTGGGTTTTCTTTTAGAATATAAAAATCAAGCCTTTTCATATTTCAAATGTTTAGGAAAAGAGTTGAAAAGGAAAAAGATTCTTCAATTTTATGTATGAGGAGTGATAGAGGTGGTGAATTCATTAACCATTCCATCATCATCTATTGTGAAGAACATGGAATTAAACATGAATTATCTTGTCCTAGAACTCCAGAACAAAATAGACTAGTTGAGAGAAAAAATCGAACACTACAAGAAATGGCTAGGAGTCTGATAAATGAATACGGTTTCCCTTAATACCTATGGGATGACGCCATAAACACATCATGTTACATATCAAATAGGATTTATTTTTGCAAAAATACTTCTAAAACTTCTTTCAAAATTTACTATTCAAGAAAACCAAATGTTTCTTGTTTTAATGTTTTTGGTTATAAATGTTTTATTTAAATACAAAAGATAATTTAGATAAGTTTGATGCAAAATCTTATGAAGCTATTTTCATTGGATATTCTAACACTAGTAAAACCTATAGGGTTTTCAATAAATCTACTATGACTATTGAAGAATCTATACATGTAAAGTTTGAGAAATCTAATATTTTTATGGAGAATGTTGCAGAAATAGATTCCTCAGGTGAAGACATGGAGAGGATAACCAAAAAGACTCACCTATACAAGAAGACAAGCCAAGGATTGATATGCAAAATGAAGTTCAAGAAGTTGAAGTGGAGCCAACACAACCACTTTCAAAGGATTAGAGATTCACTTCATATCATCCCAAGGATCTCATTATAGGTGATATATCAAAAGGGGTAACTACTCGTTCCAAGCTCCATGATCATTGTGGTCATTACGCTTTTATTTCTTATTTTGAACCAAAGAACATCCTCGAAGCCGAGGGCGACTCATTTTGGTTGCTTGCCATGCAAGAAGAGCTCGATCAATTTGAGCGCAACCAAGTTTGGCATCTTGTCCCTAGACCCCATGATAGGCCAACAATTGGCACTAAATGAATTTTTAAGTACAAGTTGGATGAGTCAGGAAATGTTGTTAGGAATAAAGTTAGGTTAGTGGCCCAAGGTTACACCCAAATCGAAGGTATCGATTTTGAGGAAACCTTTGTACCCGTAGCTAGGCTTGAAGCCATACGGATAACACTTGGTTTTGTCTCCTATAAAGATTTCAATCTATTTAAAATAGATGTCAAAAGCGCATTTTTAAATGGTTTTATTGAAGAGGAGGTGTATGTTGAACAACCTCCCGTGTTTGTTGATCCTACACTTCTGGATTTTGTTTTCAAACTAAACAAAGTTTTATATAGTTTAAAACAAGCTCCTAGAGCTTAGTATGAAAGACTTTCATCATTTCTTATTTCTAATGGTTTTCTTAAAGGAAAAATAGGTACCACTTTGTTTACTAAACATGTTGATAAAGATATTCTATTGTTCAAATATATGTTGATGATATTATATTTGGATCTACTAATGAAATACTTTGCAAAGATTTTGAATCATGTATGAAGGATGAGTTTGAGATGTCTATAATGGGCGAACTTAACGACTTGGACTCCAAATCAAGCAAAGGAGTGATGGAATTTTTATAAATCAAGCCAAATACACGAAAGAACTCATCAAGAAATTTGGGCTTGTAGGGGCAAAGACAAGCAAAACTCTCATGGCTACCACAACAAAACTTGATAAGGATGAACATGGTATAAATGTAGACATTAAACTCTATCGTAGCATGATTGTAGTTTATTATATTTAACGGCTAGTAGGCCGGATATTATGTTTAGTGTTTGTCTATGTACTAGATTCCAATCTTGTCCTAAAGAGTCTCATTTGATTGCGATAAAATGCATTATTAGATATCTTAAGGGTACTATTGGAATGGGTTTATGATATCCAAAGACCGAACTATTTTCAATGACGAGTTTTTCGGATGCTGACTATGTGGGTTGTAGAGTGGATAGTAAGAGTACAAGTGAAATCTGTTAGTTTCTAAGAAATTACCTTTTTTCATAGTCTTCCAAGAAGCAAAATTTTGTAGCCCTCTCAACCACCGAGGCGGAGTATGTTGCGGCCGGGGCTTGTTGTGCACAAGTCCTTTGGATGAAACTTACTCTCCTTGACTATGATTTGCAATATGATCATATTAAGATATTTTTTGATAATACTAGTACTATTCATATGAGTAAAAATGCAAATCAACATAGTAAGACAAAGCACATAAAAATTCGATATCACTTCTTTAGAGATCATTATGAGAAAGGTGATATTGGAATTGATTATGTTTCCACCAATTTTCAACTTGCGGATATTTTTACCGAACCTCTAGATTATAATAAATTTTCATTTATTTTTAGTAAATTAAATGTTTGTATTATGGATTCATGAGTTTTTGCAAATACTCTTCAAAATGTTTTGCTGGCTTTACCCTTTTTGATGCATGACAAAAAGGGAGAGACATATTTTGAGTTATTATTCTTTACCATGCACATTTGTAAAGTTCATTTGTAAAGATTATTTCTTTTTTATATAAATTGATTTGTAAAGTTCATTTGTAAAGTTTATTTCTTTTATATAAACATTGCATGACTTGCTCTAATTTAAGTCATAATGTTTCTTTTCTTGTTCTTGATAGATAGCATAATTTGAGGGGAAGCTTTTCAAGCTCTTTCACATTTTTTAAAATAACTCATATGTTTTGTCATCATCAAAATGGGGAGATTGTTAGCCCAAGGTTACAATCACCCAGTTTTATGGTTTTGATGATAACAAACATATATAGTTATTTGTACTAATTAAGTTCAAGTGACTAATTTTATTTCAGGGTTCTAAGGTTTCAAGGAGTTTCTTCCTCAAAAGGAATGTGTTAAAGACTCAAGAAGACTTATATACGAGATCAGAACTCAGTACACTCAAATGATGCAAATGGAGAAGCCCGATTGAAGATCTTATAATTACCTAGAGTCTTGTAAGATTTTAGTATGTTAAAGAGTGAAATATGATAGAAGTGTTCAAGAAGATACACACACAAAAATACACGTTTTCAAATATACAAGTTTTGGGTAGTATTGGTTTTATTGCATGTTTGGTATTAATACATGTTTCATAATTTTCCTAAATTTTTATATCAAGTTTAGAACATATCTTTTCTCCCTTTACTATGCTACATAACCCTCAAACTAATACAAAATATTTAAAATTGTTTAAAGTTCAAAAATCTGTTTTTACACTATTTCAGGCCAGAACGGTCGACCGGCCGGTCGACCGTTGCTATTATAGGCCAAGACGATCGACCGGGCCTTTGGCCAAGGGCGTGCACATTTGTGCACGTTTGTCGGTCGACTGACCGTCGACCGTCAACCCCTGCGGTCGACCAACTGGTCGACCGACTAAAAGAGCCTTGCACTCTGTTTGTGTTGGTCGACCAGGGTGGTCGACCGACAGTTCAAAATTTTCTTTTTAAAATAACTAGCGGTCGACTGGGCGGTCGACCGGAGCCAATGACTATTTTCTAAGTTACGTGCCGGTCGACCGGCAGACGTCTAGGTTGGCATAACGGCTACATTTTGAATCTGTTTTGTTTTTAATAAGTTCCAAATTTCATTTTTTGTTTCCAAGTGGTCAAACTCACCCCAAATGACCTGACATCACTTATAAATGTTTTCATCCTTTGCCTATAAATAGAGGTCATGAGTTTTGATTTTTAACAAGAAAAATCCAAGTTTTCAAGAGTTTTCAAGAGAGAAGTGTTTTATAGATTTCTATTTCAAAGTTCTTCCTTTTCCAAAGCTTTTTTAGTTGGTTTATAAGTCTTCTAAATCTCTTCAACTCAATTTCTTTTTTTCTTAGCTTCTTGAGCCTCAATTCATATTCAACTCTATAAGAAGTTTTAAGAGAGTGTTTGTGGTCTTGCTAAGATCACTAAGTGCCTTGTAATCTATTGGCTTTTGGTTCCTCTTGTGTGGAGGATAGAGTTGTTGGAGTTGGGTACTCCAATCTTGAGTGTCGTGAAAGTTTCCTTAGTGGATATAGTGAAAATCTTTCATAATGGTGAAGGCGGGGACGTAGAGCAGTGGTTTGAACCTCGAAACAAATTCTCCTGTGTTTGTGTTTGATTTTATCTTGCTCCTTATCGCTTTACATTTATATACTTGTGATATTCTTTGTCTTGCTTTCATTATAGCATTAATTCTATCTTCTTGCATTTTCAGTCTATACTCATATCAACAAGGAAGCAATTAAGCACCTCAACTCATTAACTAGAGGAATCAAAGAGGAGAAGTTTTAGAGCCCTTCACCAGAATTCAGCTTCAATTTTTATTTTGAGTGACCTCTTGTATAATACATCTTAACTAGTTTTAAAAGTGCATTTGATTAGCATAAAACCTATTCACCCCCCTCTAGGTGTTTTTCATATTCCTTAGCTAAAATTCTTACCCTCTTCTATAGCAGCTCTAGCTATTTATAGGAGTTCTAGGGTAAAATTGTCCCTTAAAACCCTCCATAATAGTGGTCAACTCCCCTCATTACGTGGGCAGTACTTGACCCAGTAATGAGGGTAGTTATAACTGAGATGCAGGGCTCCACTATAGTTGAAATGCAGGCTTGAGCTTTGCGTTTAGCCGTTGAGGTGATGCTGGATGCGGGTCTTGAGCTCCGCGTTTGGACGCTGAGGTGGTGTTGAAATGCGAGCATCAAACTCTGTGTTTTCTCATTGACGTGATATTAGACGCGTGTCTCGAGCTTCGCGTTTGAGGTGCGGGCTTTAAGCTCTGTGTCTTGGCATTGATTGGTGCTGAGACACGAGTTTCGAGCCCGGCGTCTTGGCATTGGAGGGTGCTAGGGCGAGGGCTTCGAGCCCTGCGTCTTGGCATTGCACGAGTGGCTTTGATTAGCCATGCGTCTAAAGTATGGACTATGTTATCTGATGACTTATCTTCAGTGATTTTTAGACAATCTACAGAACCCCCTCCAAAGTTTTTGAAACTCCGTGGTTGACTGGGACGGGCTTCGAAACACTTTGGAATTTTCTATTGGCAGCAAACTCTCAAGAATGGACTGGCAATCTTTCGAGATACCTTGAGTTTGATCGTGTCGAGATTTTGGTCTTCGTGAGTGTACTGTTAAACTCTTTGAAGTCACTAGAGATGATTATCGTGAGTGTCCATATATGCAGTCCAGACCTCATCGGTACTCTGAGCTAGTTGTAGGTGTACTGTTGAACCGAGAGAAATCACCAACTGTTTTTACCAGTGTACTATTGAATTGATTGCAGAAGCAAAGACAGAATACAAGTCTTGTAGACGTGAAAGTCATGTTGCCTTGGAGACGCGGACCTCGTCTGAAAGAAACGTGGTTCTCATTCATTGGGGAGATGCGAATATCGAAGTGGAGACACAGCTCTCACTTTGTTGAAGTGACACAGATGATTAACTCATGTAGTTATAGTACTATTGATCTTATTGTTGGCCCAAAGGCCTTTCACTCTAGTTTTGATGATGATTAACTCATGTAGTTATGTGTACTAATTATCTTGTGATTTTAGTTTCAGATTATTAATCAAGATATTAGTTGGTGTTTAGCTTCAACAAGATGAATTGGAAGCTTGCACATGTTGATTCAAGAGCCCGCGCATCAAAGATCATACATTGCACTTGCTCGGTGAATCAAGAGTTTTTGGATCGAGCCGACTTGGAGATTGCGCTCTAGCTTGGAGTTTGCGCTCTACAAGAAGACTTAGGTATCCATAGTTTTAGTTTGGGTTTAGATCCTAATTGTAAAGATTAGAATAGTATGATAAGCTCAAGTTCACAACACACACACCTTTCATGTTTCGATTTTCGGTTTTAGGTTTAACCGATCTTGGTTTTCATGAATAGATTTTTTATCAAAACAAGTTTACATGGTTTATGTATATTAGATTTGTTCTATATACATGCATGCTTCAATTGTTTAGACAACTTTGTTTGATAATCTATTCCATGTGTTTATATTTTGGTATTTACAACAAAACATATTTTTGGACTTAATGACAAAAATCATGATATATATAGTTTCTTGTATATTGAATTTCTATTCATATACAATATGCTTCAAAGTGTTTAAATATCATATTTTTGTATCATGGATAAGTTTTAGACAATGTGTATTTTCTATTCAAAATACAAGGTTTTAGAAAATACAAGTTTTGGTTTTTGATAAATATGATAAGATACAAAAATAGTTTTAATGGCTTGATATTTGAGTCAAAACTTTATCACATGTTTATATATCAATGCAAAATGCTAAAACTATTTTTGGAGATTTTTAGTAATTTATAAGAATTTATTTGACATTAATTTTCCTCAGATTTCAGACCTGACTTTTGTCTGCCAGGCTTGGCCGGTCGACTGGTACGGTCGACCGCACCAAAGAAGCCAGTCGACCGTTCCGGTCGACCGACGTGCACGGATACGTGCACGCTGGCTGACTCTGTAGCCGGTCGACCGAAGCGGTCGACCGACGGAGAGCTGTTGGCTCTCAGGAATTCTCGGTCGACCGAGGCGGTCGACCGGTAGCCACAACGGTTCATAATTTGACCGTTGGCCGGTCGACCGGCAGGGTAATACTGGCAAATATTCTGTAAACGGCTAGTTTTCTAAAATGCCTATAAATACCCCATTTGAGAGAGTTTTTCTCTAAGAATTTTTGGGCTAAAATTTTCTATCTCTCTGGTGTTTTGCTGCAAGAAAAAAATAGGTTTTTGGATTCAAAGTGAACAATCTTTTGTGTTTTTGATTAGGGTTTGAAAAACCAAAGAAAGGGATTTTGGGAAAAGCTTTTGTTTGAACTTCTATATCTTGATTTCATTTGTTTCCCAAAGGTTTTTCTTTGAGTTGCTGGTTTCATATCCCTTGGTTTTCCCCACACTTGAGCTAAAAATCTACTATCTATATCTATAGGTTATTTGTGTGGAAGAAGAAGTTGTTTGTGGTTGTTGTTGTGACCACCAAGTTGTAACCCAATCTTTTCTTAGCTTTGTGCTTTGGGTTGTATCCCTCTAGTTGAGAGGTGATCCTTGTATTGGTTGGTGATTGGGAGTTTGTTGTATTGGTTTGGAATTTGCCTCAGGAGGAGGTTGTGATTGTTGGAGTTTGCCTCAAGGAGGAGGTTGTGTTGGTTGGCTTGGATTTGTGCCTCAGGGAGGAGGTTGTAAAGAGAGGAGTTGGGTACTCCTTGTAAAGGGTCCTAAGTGGACGAGCTAGTGGAAATCCTTCGTGTGTCGAAGGCGGGGATGTAGAGCTGGGTGCTCGAACCTCGATAACATATCTTTGTGTTTGCGCTTGATCCATTGGCTCTCTCTCTACTCTCTCTTTACTTTGTGCTTTGCATTTATTTACATTGCTCATTCATATTTGCTTGGCTTGGTTGTGTGCTTCACTTATTGATAGCACTTGAGTGTAATTTGCATTAAGTTTTTAATTCCGCATTTAGTTCATAGATTAGCATTGTCACCTATTCACCCCCCCCTCTAGGTGACTTTTCACTTATGCTAATAAAGCTTCAGATATTTAATCAAGATCTTAGTCAGTATTTAGCTTCAACAAAAGGTTCGAAGTTAAGTTTTGAAACTAGCACGTGTTGATTCAAGAGCTCGCGCTTCAAAGATCGCATCAAGTGCTCAAATAGGAGTCTAGCTCTTTGGATCAAGGTTTGGACTAAGTCAAGATGGAGAAGAAGATTTTTAAGAGAAAATTTTCAAGACTTGAGTCTAGCTTTATAAGTGTTAAGATTTTGTGCTTTTAAATGAAATGTAAAAGATAGATTAGTTGTGCATTGCTCAAACTCATTTACACACGCACAAAATTTATATAGTGTTTTCATAAGGAAAAGTTTTAGAAAATTTGGTTTCGGTTTTAACCAATTGAATTTCAAAGAATATATCTTGAGTTTCATGAATAGATTTCATTAAAACAAGTTTACATGTTTTATATGTATATTAGATTTCATCCATATACATTATTGGTTCAAATATTTAGAAAAACTTATTTGATGTTTCTATATCATGTGTTTAACTTTTGTTAAAGTCAAATTTTATTTTGAGCTTATTGTCAAAAATATAGATATTTCATCTTATATGTGTATTAGATCATATCCATACACACTATGCTTCAATAGTATTTTAGTATCTTGTTTTTGTACTTGAACAAGTTTTGAAAAAATAGATTTTTCATTTCAAAGTTGATTTTGAAAAATACGGGTTTTGGTTTAAGGCTAAAATTCTATACCTCAAAAATAGTTCAAATTATTTGTAATATGTGTTGATTTTTGATCACATATATTTGAATTTCAAAGTGTTTCAAATAACTTATTTTTGTGGATTTTTTATATATTTAAAAAAATTTTAGGATTTTAAAAGACCAAGCTCAAATCCTTAAAACCCTGACCTGGGCTTCTGGCGGTCGACCGACCGGTCGATCGAACCAGAGGTCGGTCGACTGAGCGGTCGACCGATGTGCACATGACGTGCACAAAGCCCTGCCTTAAGGACCGGTCAACCGGACGGTCAATCGATCCAGAGAGTTTGCTCTCTGGAATTGGCCCTGGTCGATCGAGCAGCCGACCAGCCAGAGAGCAGTGCTCTCTAGTTCTTGCCTCGGTCGACTGACCAGTCGACCGACAATTCAAGACCTGGGTGCGACCGCCGGTAACCCTAACGGTTATAAATATGACCGTTGGCCAGTCGACCGACATGCCAATCTGACCTATAACGGCTAGTTTTCTGATGCCTCTATAAATGGGACTTTTGGCCAAATTTTTTTGTTTGATTTTTAGGCTATTTTTTAAAGCTCTTCTACAGAGTTTCTAAGCAAGTTTTAGAGCTTCATTTCCATATCCAAAAGAGAGTTTTTAATAGTGAATCTCTTGTGTTTTTAAAAGTATTTTCTTGAGAGTTTCACCTCTTCATCTATCTAGTTTTCTCACACAAGCTTGAGCTTTACATTGTTATATCAATCCTATGGGATCCTTATTGTGAGAGAGTTATTTTTGTGATCAAGAGAAGTGATCATAAGTGTTCCACTTCCTTGTATTAGAAATTTGTAGAGGTGCGGCCTCGACAAACTAGTGTGCTTGTGTGTGTTGTTCTTGCAGGAACAAGTGAGCGACTTACGGGTCCAAGAGTTCTTAAGGGAGCTTGTTGTATGTGTTGCGGCATCAAGTGATCTTGCGGGATCGATTCTAGCAGAAATCCTACATAGTGTTGAAGGTGGGGACATAGAGCAAGTGTGCTCGAACCTCGAAATAATTCTCCCGTATTTGCGATTGATCATCTCTCTTTCTCTTACTTGTCTTTATATCTTGCATATTCTTATTGTGCTTATCTTTATATGCTTGATATATATTGTGCTTAATTGAATATATATGCTTGAGATTGTTTGCTCACACTTGTATTCAACCAAAGAGCCATAGTGGCACCTCAACTCTTAATTTAGAGGAATCTTGAGAAGATAGTTCAGAGCCCTTCACCGGGAATTCAGCTACACTCTAGTGTTATACGTTGTGTGTTAGACTAATAGTTTTGAGGTTGCATAATTATTTTTTTAATTCTGTATTATTTTTCATTGGATTAGCTTGTCACCTATTCCCTCAGGTGACTTACAATTGGTATCAGAGCTTGGTGCTCTTGATTTGGGTCCAAAAATCTTGAGTTAATGATCCTCATTTTAACTAATCATAATATTTGTACACACACCTCATGGATTTCATATCACCTCTCATGTTTGACATTCTTGACTTCCAAACTTAGAAAGTTAAGATGTCCATGTACCAAAAGCCCTAGGCTTTCATGTTTATTTTGCCACTATTAAAAATTCTTATTTGGTAAATGGCAAAAATCTTGAGGTTAATGCAAAAGCCCTTCATGCATTATTGTCAACCCTAAATGATAAATATTTGTCTAGGGTTTCGAACATTAATTCGACTTTTGTAGTTTGGAACACTCTTCTCACTCTTGGGAACAAAAGCAAAATGACAAAGAGAGTGACTTGGATGATGGAAGTGCCACTTTCAGTCTGTTTTATATGGTCCAAGGGGATGACCCCCTTGAGGTAAATTCTGATCCGAGTTAGATGAAGAAGTTGAGATGCCGTATGATGACCCGGTATTATTTTGCCAACAACTTCTTAAAAGACATGATTGTTAAAAATGGAAAAAAAGAAATTAAAAATGAAAAGGATTCCATTTTAAAAGAAAAGATTCTTTTCAAAATAAATTTGAAATTGTTTCTCAAGAAAATGAATTTTTGAAAAACCAAGTTATTTTGGTGGAAAAGGAAAAGGAAATTATTTTAAATGAAAATAACTCTTTGAAAAAGAAAATTATTTTTAAAGAAAAAATATTTCTAAATAAAAAATTAATTTTGAATCACACTCTTGTCATGTTTCTCATGCTAATAATGTTGCATCTTCTTTTTGATAAAAATGATATTCATGTTTTGAAAATAGAATTGATTGTTTGGGCTCCACTTTGTGCCAATGTGAATTTAACCACTTTAAATTGAAATCTATATTTCACAAGAAACAAGTTCCACACATCCATGCACATACCCCACAGCATACATCATATGCACACCATGATCAACCATTCTCATATGTATGTTAGAGTGTACAATTGTACACATCGTGATCGCAAAGGCCATCATGCAAGATTTTACTTTGATAGAATAAATCATTTAAATTTTGCAAATAAAAATATTTGGGTTCCAATTGTTTCTAACCCCCGTGGACCCAAAAAGATATGGGTGCAAAAATATTCACCACTTATTTTTGATGTAGGTGTGTGATTGTTATTCATTTTTGCATCATTTTCCACTTCCATATCATGCTATATGTAAAAAAAATAAGCTTTTTATTCCTTTTCTCTCTAAATTTGCAGGTCCACCATTAATGGAGAGGAAGGCCCATAATCAATGAAATTATCAAGGAATTAATAGGATTAATTAAAAGCCAAAAGGAAAAGCCCAAAAGTCAAGTCCAGATCTGGAGTCGTCACACGCATATCCCCAGCCTTCTAGAAGATCCAGCGTGGCTAATAAACTGTAACAGAACGGCAACAGAAATCGTTGGCGCAACGGCCAAGATTCTGCCGCGGAAACGCAGCTCTGGCCGCAGATCCGCGGCAGGAATCTGGCCGTTGAGCCAGCTTTTGATCCCACGGTCGAGATTTGAGAGCCTCATCCTCTGGAGCCTATAAAGACCCCTAGGGCCTCTGCGAAAAAGAGAGGAGAGATAGGAGAGAAGAGCTTGTATTTTTTGAGAAAATTGTAGGGATTTTCTCTAGCTTCCTTTAGTGCTCTTGTAATCTTCTTCTTCCTTCTAGAATTCTACAAAGAGAGAAAGAGAGAGTGTGAAAGCTTGTAATTGAAATAGTGACAACTTGAATGTAAGGATTTATCCATCTATCTTCTCTTCTTTACAAATTTAGTGCTTTGCTTTCTTGTGCTTTACTTTCTTCAGGCTTTAATTTCCATTGCATTTTCTTCTTCCATGAATTGTTGTGTTTCTTTCCATTACAATATCTAGCTAACTCTTTATAACATGACTAGCTAGCTAACCACTAACTTTACTAACTTCTAACTCTTGGGTGATTGCTTTATTATGATCTTGTAATTTCAAGTCTCTATTATCCCCAATGAAGATGAGTTACTTTAGTTCTTGGCAAATGCTTGTTTTCCTTCCATATGATTCATTTGAGCCTCATTTAGAGCCTTGTCTTTAGAACAAGTGCCTTGATGGAACATGGAGATGGAGCACCTAACTATACTATTTGTAGTACAATTTTCTTACTTCAATGCTAGCTCGATTATGGCTTTGAATGACTAATGAATCTTGTATCTTCTTCCTTAGCATTACCTTGAGTGACACTCCTTGATTCCACCATTGAAAATCTATCTCGGGAGCCGATGAATCAATGAAGCTACAAGCCAAGACCGAGAAGAACACTCATCTTCCAAGTGGGAAAGTATTTGACCTAACAAGTAAGACAAACCTTTGCCGATGAATCAACATGAGGCATGCATCACCCTATGAGATTAGTAAGTTAGTAAATTAGAAGGGTTAGCTAGTCATGGTTTCTTCTATCTAAAAGTCTTTCAAAAGTTTTCCTTCTCAAGTTTTCTTTTCAAAGCTAGTCAAGTTTTCAAGTTTTTTTCACTTTTCTTTCTATCGTTTTTCTTTCATGCAACAAATCGACAACAAATTCTTCCTCTACTTTTCAATGTCATTTTGTTTCTTTTGAACATAGAAGAACTCTCGTTTTCTTTCTTCACAACTCAACCGTTAAAGCTTCCATCGCGAGCTCTCCCTGAGGATCGACCCGTAATAGCTCATACTACTACGGTGATTCGGAAGGAGTAAAGTAACATTGTGAACACATTTTTGGAGTTTTTGAGCATCACTCACGAGTGTCGAATGTTATTTCTAAACCCTCTCTCTCTGAATTTAGTACACTCCTCCATTCCGAACAAATTTTTGGCGCCGTTGCCGGGGAACGGGAATGGTTTTGTTTTCACGTTTTTGTTAACATTGTCTTCTCTGTTTTGGTGTACAGGACATTCTTTACAGGATCTTAACATTGCAGAACATAAACTAGCTTTGCATCTCCCTGCTCTTGAAAGCAGGGCCCCAACTTCTAAAGAACCGCCACGGAAACGCGACTTGTGCCGCGAAAACGCGGCCATTTTGTAATCATTGTGTATCTTGTTGTGCTGGGATGCGTTCATTGTAATAGCTAGTAGATTTGTGCTGCTATCTTTCCTGCTTTGATTGCCTACACACCGTAATAAACTAAAGAACTAAAATACGGTATTTGGACGCTTTTAAAATGGTTTAGACATTTGCATTTAGGCACGTGTCAATTCAATTCCAATATACTGTATTTTGTTCTGTTGCTGTGATCTGGATTGAGGTGTACATATGGCATTGCATATAGCATAGGACAAACACGTGGGTGATTTATCGCTTTGTGTTATATTCTTGTCTATATTGCACACTTGCACGAATTGAAATTAAGGGCAAAACCCAACAAGATAAGGTGGGATTTCATCACCCTTCCTTAGCCCAAAAATCACCTCCCCACTCACACAACCCAAGCCCTAATAAAATTGATAAACGTTGGCCCCTAGGGACATCTCGGACTCATTAAGAGATTGACCGAGGGTGGAACTTGTTTTGAATCTTACTCTTGTGAAATCGGTGTCTAAGGTTGGAGATTAAGAGGTTACGCCTCGAAGATATCATGTTTGGCGTAATTAAGGCCCGTTGCTTACGCACAGATACCTCCCACCGTATTTTGCCCCTACCTGGCCGATTAGCTTGTGGTCGGATTCAAGCAACAACCTCCCCCGGATAATCGACCAGTTAGGAGTCGTCTAGGTCTAGGTCAACCCTACTTTAGGCTTGGTTTTGATTTTCTTTCTTTTTGTTTGTTGTTTGATTTTTCTTTTTTTGTGATTGTTTGTGAAATGAAATTCAACAATAACAATTCTTTCAATCTGAATATGAATCCATATTTCACACCAACCCCATTCGATTCGGATAATTCCAACCCGATTTTTTACAATATGCACCAACCAAATAAACCGGGTTGGCCTTATCCGAATCAATACAACCCATACCCACATTCTTATGACTATAATTTTCAAAATAATTTCAACTCGTCACAGAGTCAATGGGGATTCACCTCCCCCGAGTTAAATTTTCAACCTCCTTGTCCCCCGTGTCCACCATATTCATCTTGTCCACAATATTCATTCCCCGATTTCGCTTCCTATACTCCTTTTTGTGAGCTACCAATTGAAGAAAAATCAGAGTTCGAAAGAGAGTAGAAGCCAATTTACAAGAGGTCGAGCAACTACTTCAGAAAAGTAGGGCCTCTCTAATTCCACAATATTTTCAAGAGTCTTACTCGGTTCCACCTCCTTATAATGAACAATCATCTGCCTGGGGAACGAGTAAGGAATTCTTGCGTGAGCCCGAACAAGAATCAAGTCTGATGGACTCACGATTTCACCACAATTTTCAAAACAAATCATCATCTTTCCAGGCCCTGTCGCAACAAACGATGAACCAATCAACTCTGAAAAGATGCTTGAAATTATGACTCAAGCTCAAATGGCTCATAATCATGACATAGATATGATGGTCAAAAGTCTTCATTCTCATCCTTTGACCATTCCTGATGTCACTAACCATTCTGTCAGAGCCAAAGAGTCATGTTGTTTTGAAACCAAGATTCAATTTCAGCACACTCATATGAACTTGTCCAAACTTCAAATCCCATTGACATTTTGGCAAGTTATCCTTTTCCTGAAATTGAACTTGAGCATGAATATAATCCTGAACTTCTACTTGATAATTCAATTTCACTTCCTGATTCAATATTGACTAAGGTATTTTTACCTAAATTCAGGCCTTTTCCCAAGTCAGTATTGGATCCAGTACCAGTCCATTGTGAAATTGAATCACCAATCTTTTATGATGATCATATTGAACTTGACCAATTTCATACTTTTGAAAATCTCATTGATAAATTGGCAAGTTCTCATTTTTGTGGAATTGAACTCAATGAGGAATGTGACTTTGATTCTCAAGTTTGTGATCCAGTTCAAATTCCTGAATCACTATTGACTCCTGTTTTGTTACCTAATTTTAGCAACATTTAGAGTCAGTTTTGATTCCTATACCTGTCATTCCTGAACTTGAATCACCAATTTTAGATAGTCACATTCCATCATGGGGAAATAAATGTGGACTTGATTTTCATCTTCTTGATTTGGACCCACTTCTTGAACTGATCTCGACTCCCGAACTTTTACTTAAGTCTTTTTCCTGAGTCAGTATTAGTTCCTGTATTTACTAAGTCCAAATCAATCATTCAATCATTCTATTCTGGGACAAGGGTGTTGATAAATTTGACACTGAAATTATTTTGAAAGTTTGGAAATTAGATGGGGTAAAATTTTTAATAAAAATCATACATATATACATCATTCTGAAAAACACCTAGAGGGGGGGTGAATAGGTGATAATGCTAATCAATGCACAATTTAAAAATTATGATGCAACAATCTCACAAAGCAAGTGAATATAGCAATGAAAGTAGAGCAAGAAACAAGTGCAAGTAAACCAAACGCAAACACCAAGAATTGTTATCGAGGTTCGAGCACCCAGCTCTACTTCCCCGCCTTCCCCAAAGGATCCCAACCACTTCCACTATCACAAAGAAGTTACAAATCCACCAGAGTACCCAACTCCACAATCTCAAGTACAAGCAATCTCTGAGTAGTCAAAAGACCACAAACTCTCTCTTGCAAAATTCTCTTCCCTTACAAAGGTCCTTAGAGAATAATGAGTAGGAATGAAGCTCTTGTGTGCAAGGAGAAAAGAAAAAGAAATCAGAGAGTTCTTGAAAATACTTCAGAAAATGAGAGAGAATTTCAGCACAAAACCAAGAAACCAAGTCTTTTTGAATGCCTTAAACTTGTGAAAATTTTGATAATTTTTCTAGTAACCAAACTCTCCCTAAACACCCCTATTTATAGGAGAGGGCTAGGGTTTAAAGATAAAACACTTTTAAGGCTAATCAGAAGGTATTAAAACCAAAACATGTCACTTAAACACACTTAAGTGAGAAAAGGACAAAATAAATCTGCTCAGAAAACTAGCCGTTACTGTTCAAACGGCTAGTTCGGTCGACCGCCCGGTCAGCCGCTAGTTCAAAAAAAATAGCCGTTACAGGCTGACGGTCGACCGGCCGGTCGACCCAAACAAACAGAGAGCAAAGTGTTACAGTCAGGCAGGTCTCGGTCGACCGTCACGGTCGACCGTGAAACGTGCACACTGATACGTGCATTTGCCAGAACCTCGGTCGACTTGGGCGGTCGACCGTAAAGCCTGACATAGGCACGGTCGACTCGGGCGGTCGACCGGCTCAGGCCAGAAATCAAGTTTCAAACAGAATTTTGAGGAGATGAATATTTTATCAAAGATGTTTTAAATAGGAATAAGTATAAAACATAAATATGGATTTACAGGTAGAGGATTTTGTATCAAAATATTTTTGTATAATATATATGAATTAAACTTAGAAATAAGATGTGCGCAAAAACGTGTGTGATGGAGCTTCAAACCTATTCACTATTCTTTAACAAAACTCTAAACTAAAAATAATCTAAAAATTTATCTTGAGCAATCTTGAAGTCTTGAGCCAAGCTATGCCTTGCTAGAGCCTTCATTTCTATGTTCCTTCTATGATGTCCAATATGCCTTCTTTGCTTCATGAACCTATAAATTCTTGCAATAGCTAAGCAATGGCCTCCAAATATGGTACAAACCTGAAACTTATCTTAACAAACTAATTAGTACCAAATAGCTCCTATTTGGTTTGTTATCATCAAAACTCTAAACATTTGGAGAGTGTAACCTTATGGGCCAACAATCTCCCCCTTTTTGATGATGACAAAACAAATAGGCTATAAACAAAAATATAGGGAAGGAGAAAGCTCCCCCTCAAATTAAGCTATCATAAAAACAATGTAAGGTGCAAGCAAAGATCATCAAACAAAACCATATGATTAAAAATCATGAAATATGCTTGCAAGAAACATTTCAACTCAAAAACATTAAAAACAAGAAATCATGAAAAATAATTAAACATGTATAAACTCATATGGAACCAAAACCATATGAACTCATAATTCTATCATAAAAACTCATTCTCCCCCTTTTTGTCATACATCAAAAGGGTTATGAAAACATTTTTATTCAATAACACAAACATTAAGTTCACCACAAATGAAAGAAAATCTAGCAAAATCAAGTGGTTTAGTGAAAATATCGGCTAGTTGCAAATCCGTAGAAACATAATCAATATCTATATCTCCTTTCTCAAAATGATCTCTAAGAAAGTGATATCTAATCTCAATGTGCTTGGTCTTACTATGTTGATTTGCATTCTTTGTCATATGTATAGTACTAGTATTATCACAAAATATTTTTATATGGTTATAATGCAAATCATACTCAAGGAGAGTATGTTTCATCCAAAGGACTTGTGCACAACAAGCCCCCGCGGCAACATACTCCGCCTCGGCGGTTGAGAGAGCTACGGAATTTTGTTTCCTAGAGGACCATGAAACAAGACAATTACCAAGAAATTGATATGTCCCACTAGTACTCTTTCTATCTACTCTACAACCCGCATAGTCGGCATCCGAATAACTCGTCATTGAGAAATCTCCGGTTTTCGGATACCATAGACCCATTCCAATCGTTCCCTTAATATAACGAATAATGCGTTTTACCGCAATAAGATGGGACTTTTTGGGACACGATTGAAATCTAGCACAAAGACACACACTAAACATGATATCCGGCCTACTTGCCGTCAAATACAAAAGACTACCTATCATGCTTCTATATAACTTAATATCAACATTTTTACCTTGGTCATCCTTATCAAGCTTGGTGGTAGTTGCCATGGGAGTGTTGCAAACCTTTGAGTCTTCAAGTCCAAACCTCTTTACGAGTTCCTTTGCGTATTTGGCTTGACATATGAAGTTCCCATCTTGCAATTGCTTGATTTGGAGTCCAAGAAAGAAATTAAGCTCACCCATTGAAGACATTTCATACTCACATTGCATGACCTTTTCAAATTCCTTACATAAAAACTCATTAGTAGAACCAAAAATTATATCATCAACATAAATTTGCACAATTAAAATGTCATTATCAACATGCTTAGTGAATAGTGTTGTATCTACTTTGCCTTTAATAAAATCATTTGAAATGAGAAAACTAGAAAGCCTTTCATACCAAGCTCTTGGAGCTTGTTTCAATCCATACAAAGCTTTATCAAGTTTAAAAACAAAATCGGAATGAACATGATCAACAAAACCGGGAGGTTGAGCAACATAAACTTCTTCATTTATAAAACCATTCAAAAATGCACTTTTCACATCCATTTGAAAAAGTTTAAAATTTTTTAAAGATGCAAAAGCTAGTGTCATCCGTATGGCTTCAAGCCGTGCTACGGGTGCAAAGGTCTCCTCAAAGTCAATTCCCTCAACTTGAGTGTAACCTTGGGCCACTATCTAGCCTTATTCCTAATCACATTTTCGGACTCATCCATCTTGTTTCTAAAGATCCACTTAGTACCAATTATTGGTCTATCGTGGGGCCTAGGAACAAGGTGCCAAACTTGGTTGCGCTCAAATTGATTGAGTTCCTCTTGCATGGCTAGCAACCAATATGAGTCCGCCTCGGCTTCGAGGATGCTTTTGGGTTCAAAATGAGAAATGAAAGCAAAATTACCACATAGGTCATGGAGTTTGGAGCGAGTTGTTACCCCTTTAGATGCATCACCTAAGATGAGCTCCTTGGGATGATTTGTAGCGTATCTCCAAGCTTTAGGAAGCGGTTGAGAGCTTTCCTCTTTATCCTCTTGAACATCACCAATTGATTCTAGCTTTTCTTCTTGAGCGGGTGAGTCCTTCAAGGATAGTCTCTCCATGTCTTCACCTAATGGGTCAATCTCTACAACATTCTCAACAACCACATTAGATTCTTCAAATTTAACATGCATGGATTCTTCAATGGTAAGTGAAGATCTATTGAATACTCTATAAGCTTTACTAGTTGTAGAATATCCAACAAAGATTGCTTCATAAGCCTTAGCATCAAATTTACCCAAGTTATCTTTAGTGTTCAAAACAAAACACTTGCATCCAAAAATTTTGAAATATGCAACATTAGGTTTTCTAGAATGATACATTTTAAAAGATATTTTGGAAGAATTTTTACATAAATAAATACGATTTGATATATAGCATGTGGTGTTTACGGCCTCGGCCCATAGATATTGAGGGAGGTCATACTCACTTATCATTGTCCTAGCCATCTCTTGAAGTGTTCTATTTTTCCTTCTACAACTCCATTTTGTTGTGGAGTTCTAGGACAAGACATTTCATGCTTAATTCCCTTTTCATCACAATAAGTCATGAAGAGTTGGTTAACAACTCACCACCTCTATCACTTCTTATTTTCAAAATCGAAAAACCTTTTTCTTTTTCAACTCTTTTTCGGAAAAACTTAAAATGAGAAAAAGTTTGATCTTTGTGTTCTAAGAAGAAAACCCAAGTGAAACGGGAAAAATCATCAACCAAAACATATGCATATCTACTACCATTTAAACTCTTAGTTTTAGTAGGTCCAAAAAGATCCATATGAATTAATTCTAAAGGCCTAGTTGACATGATATCCTTGATTGGTTTGAAGGAAGACTTGGTTTGTTTCCCAAGTTGGCACGCACCACAAATGCGGTCTTTCTCAAACTTCAAGTAAGGTATACCCTTCACCAATTCCTTTGAATTAATCTTAGAAAGATGGTCAAAATATGCATGTCCTAATCTTCTATGCCAAAGCCAAGAATTTTCATCAAAAGCATTTAAGCATTTAGTAGAACATTCCACATTAAGCATGTCAATGATATAAACATTATCATCACGAAAACCGGTGAGAATACAATCATTGGTTTTAATATCAAAAATCTTGCAAGAAGAATCATCAAAAACAACTTTAAGTCCACGGTCACAAAATTGACTAATGCTAAGCAAATTATGTTTCAAACCATCAACAAGTACAACATTTCTATAGTAGGAGATGAACCAATTTGAATGTTACCTATACCGATGATAGTGCCTTTGGAGTCATCCCCGAAGGTGACGGAGCCACCTTCCTCGTACCTTGATAGGGTTGTAAAGTTATTGATGTCCCATGTCATGTGTCTTGAACAACCACTATAAAGGTACCACCGCTCCCTACGTCTTGGAGCCTTGGTGTGTACCTACATCAAATAATTTAGGACTTGATTTTGGTACCCACATTTTCTTGGGTCCTAAAGGGTTAGTTTCATTACCCAAACAAATTATTTGATCTATTAACTTGGTCATAACAAATTTAGCTAAATGCCCATTCTTACCACAATATGTGCATCTATACACTCTACCATATTTAAAAGCATAGTGAGTGTGTGATTTGTGAGCATGAGAATTGTGAGCATGAAAAGATTTAGCATGAGTAGTGTTATGTGTAGTGTGAGCATTAGTAAACTTAACATGTGAATCTTTAGCATGAGAGGTGTGCTTTTTAGAAAATTTTTCTTCAAGTTTCTTAGTGTTAAAAGCACAAACTTTCAAACTTTTTCAAATCAACCATTTTAGTTTTTAAAGAAGAAATTTCTTTTTCATCAACCATAGGAGATTTTGCCTTACAAGCAACTTTGTAAGCACTAAATTCATTTTGGGTAGAAATGAGATTTGAAGAAATTTCATCTTTTTCTTTAGAAACCATAGCAAGTTGATTTTTGAGAAAAGCAACTTCTTTTTGCAATTTAAAACATTCAATCTTCTTATTATCATAAGTTTCGGAAAGTTCAACAAAAGTATGAACAAGAACTTCCTTACTTAATTCATTATCTTCATCATCAAGAGGTTGAGGGGTTACCTTTGGTGTGTTTGCCATGAACACATATTCGCTATATCCGCCTCTTCCTCGGACTCGCTTTCTGAATCCCAAGTTGCCTTGTACGCTTTCTTTTCTTCTGATTTCTTTGGCTTGAAGGAGGAGGTCATCTTCTTCTTAAACTCCGGTCAATCCGCCATGATGTGTCCAGGCTTTCGACAATTGTAGCATATAATTCTTCTCTCCTCTTTGCCTTCGAATTTTCTTCGAAAGTTGAGCTTGTTCCTCCGTACATCCTTTTCACATTGCGAACAAGTAGGGAGAGCTCCTCATCTTCATCGTCCTCAAGAGTGGATGAAGACTTGAAGGCCATGGACTTCTTCTTTGGTGGAGCGGCCTCTTCTCTTGCTTTCTTTTCCATCTCATGGGTTTTTAAGTTCCCAATAAGACTAATAAGGTCCATCTCATCCTTGTCGTTCAATTCTTTCAAGGTGGTGGCCTTGATCTCCCAAGATGTAGGAAGAGCCCGAATCACTTTCCGCACCTTTTGATCATTGGAAATATCATCACCTAAAGAAGAAAGAGCATTGGTGATTTTAGTAAATCTAGTAATCATACAATCAATAGATTCTTCATCAATCATTTTAAAGGATTCATATTAGGACCTCAAGAGATCTATCTCACCTCTCTTGACTTGTGAGTCCCCTCGTGTATGACCAATAAATGTTGCCAAATCTCATAGGCGGATTGGCAATGAATTACCCGTGTAAGGTCATCCTCATTCAAGGCGGTTAATAGGGAGTTTTGGGCCTTGGAGTTAGCCTCATATTCTCTAAAGGTAAAGTCGGTCCAAGTGCTCTCATCACTATCGGGTGCAACATAGGGTTTGGTCAAAGATTTTGCAACTAAGCTACCTAATGATTGTAAAAAGATAGTCATCCTAACCTTCCAAATAGGAAATTAAGTCCATCAAATTTAGGAGGGGTTTTGATGTTATCGGCCATGTTTACTAGTGATGACAAATGGAATGCAAATGTTGATTAGCAAATTTTAAGGATCTCTCTAAGGATGTTAAGCCAACCTAGAGTCCAAGCTCTAATACCAATTGAAAAACACCTAGAGGGGGTGAATAGGTGATAATGCTAATCAATGCACAATTTAAAAATTATGATGCAACAATCTCACAAAGCAAGTGAATATAGCAATAAAAGTAGAGCAAGAAACAAGTGCAAGTAAACCAAACGCAAACACCAAGAATTGTTATCGAGGTTCGAGCACCCAGCTCTACTTCCCCGCCTTCCCCAGAAGGATTCCAGCCACTTCCACTATCACAAAGATGTTACAAATCCACCGGAGTACCCAACTCCACAATCTCAAGTACAAGCAATCTCTGAGTAGTCAAAAGACCACAAACTCTCTCTTGCAAAATTCTCTTCCCTTACAAAGGTCCTTAGAGAATAATGAGTAGGAATGAAGCACTTGTGTGCAAGGAGAAAAGAAAAAGAAATCAGAGAGTTCTTGAAAACACTTCAGAAAATGAGAGAGAATTTCAGCACAAAAACTAAGAAACCAAGTCTTTTTGAATGCCTTAAACTTGTGAAAATTTTGATAATTTTTCTAGTAACCAAACTCTCCCTAAACACCCCTATTTATAGGAGAGGGCTAGGGTTTAAAGATAAAACACTTTTAAGGCTAATCAGAAGGTATTAAAACCAAAACATGTCACTTAAACACACTTAAGTGAGAAAAGGACAAAAATAAATCTGCTCAGAAAACTAGCCGTTACTGTTCAAACGGCTAGTCCGGTCGACCGCCCGATCGACTGCTAGTTCAAAAAAAATAGCCGTTGCAGGCTGACGGTCGACCGACCGGTCGACCCAAATAAACAGAGAGCAAAGTGTTACAGTCAGGCAGGTCTCGGTCGACCGTCACGGTCGACCGTGAAACGTGCACACTGATACGTGCATTTGCCAGAACCTCGGTCGACTCGGGCGGTCGACCGGTAAAGCCTGACATAGGCACGGTCGACTCGGGCGGTCGACCGGCTCAGGCCAGAAATCAAGTTTCAAACAGAATTTTGAGGAGATGAATATTTTTATCAAAAGATGTTTTAAATAGGAATAAGTATAAAACATAAATATGGATTTATAGGCAGAGGATTTTGTATCAAAATATTTTTGTATAATTTATATGAATTAAACTTAGAAATAAGATGTGCGCAAAAACGTGTGTGATGGAGCTTCAAACCTATTCACTATTCTTTAACAAAACTCTAAACTAAAAACAATCTAATAATTTATCTTGAGCAATCTTGAAGTCTTGAACCAAGCTATGCCTTGCTAGAGCCTTCATTTCTATCTTCCTTCTATGATGTCCAATATGCCTTCTTTGCTTCATGAACCTAGAAATTCTTGCAATAGCTAAGCAATGGCCTTCAAATATGGTACAAACCTGAAACTTATCTTAACAAACTAATTAGTACCAAATAGCTCCTATTTGGTTTGTTATCATCAAAACTCTAAACATTTGGAGAGTGTAACCTTATGGGCCAACACATTCTAGTGGGTTGTATTCTTGAGGTCTCTGGTGGGTTCCTCTAGACTCCACGCAAGATGGATTGGGCCGCATTTTGTGGACCAATCAGACCACCACCAGAACCACCACCTTGAGGTGATTTTTCCTTCCTCTTTATTTGTTTCATGCATATATACATCGCGATGCATTGAGGACAATGCATGAGATAAGTGTGGGGGAGGGTTTACTAACATAGAGTTTTTAGATTTTCTTTCTTTTACACTTCTTTTAGGATACTTTTAGAAATCTTCTCTTTTGTATAGGAATTTTTCTCTTTCTTTAAAAACTTTTTGAAATAAGAGACGAAGTTTTGATCTATTTTTAAGAAAATTAAGATGATCTTAGAAATAAGAAAGGCTTAATTATGACATCTTAAACCTAGGTGAAATAATGGATCTTGTTTAAAATTATAGGCTAAGTAAGATAAATTGGGGAGATAATTTTATCTGCAAATTTTGCCTTAGATAGTATGCACTTAACACTTACACAATTTTTGGGATGGAAACAAAGACCTAAAATGCCATAAATAAAAAGAAAAAATATAAAAAAAATCATCAACACTTATTAAGCTGGATAATTATGCCTCAAGAAGCATGATTATTCACGCCTAACGGTGATCAAAAGAAGCAAATAATCCCCTTTAGTTTTGTGTGGCCTTGTTTACTCGAGTCCTTAAACCCGAGAGATGTTTTCTCATCTGGTGCCCTAAAACCGTCTGGTCTGGGAGTCATCAGTTATAGGCTCACTACATGGGTGAACTAGAAAGCCTAAGAAAACTAAGGGAAGAAAAAAAAGAAAAGAATATATATATATATATATATATATAATATATATATATATTATATATATAATATATATATATATAATATATAATGGCTTGATGGTTGGAGTTGAAATCCCAGAAATCTTCACTATTACAAAGTGCATATTATCTAGGTTTTATGAAAGATAAAATATTCAATCCAATGTTGAATTCTTACCTTAATTTAAGCCAAGATTTTGCATAGAGACTAAGTTTAAGGAAGAATGATTTTTGGTGGACTTATGACCTTAGATCGCTTATATTTTTTTCAAAATATTTCATAAACATGTCTCTCTTTCAAAATGTGTTTTCAAAATACTAACATTTGTCTTCTTTCTTTATGGATTTTGTGGGTGCAATCCGCTGAAAACCCTCAGGAGACACTCCTCTAGGGTAACCTAGAGGTTTAACGGCTTGTTGCACATGCTCAGTGCAATCGCGTCACCTGCGAAAGTGGTGTAATAACCTCTGTAGTATAGTTTTCTTTTCTTGTTTTGCTCGGGACGAGCAAAAGATAAGTATGGAGGTGTAACTAGTCTACGATTATGCATTATTATATCACATTTCTCCACCGATTTATGAATAAATTGTCGGTCTAAACTGTGTTTTGGTCTCTATTACAGGTAAATCCAAAGTTCAAGGGCAAAAGAGTAATAAGAGCCTAATTAAACCCAATTTAGGGTAATTAAATTCGCATTACTTGGAGACCAAGCAAGGGATCATCTAGAAGATACGTCGAACCTAGACTCTTGCGCACGTCAGACGAATATGCGGACGAAATTACCAGAAACGGAATATACCAAGATTCTTCTCGAAGCCAGAGGGACCCACTGACAAAAACCAGGGACCTAAGTCCCTGGTATTGCCACGAAAATGCGGCAATAGTCGCGTTTCCGCTGCAATAGAGTGGAGTCATGCGTCGATTTTCGACGCGTGGCCCCGTATTGTCTTCTGGATGCTTCCTATGCCTATAAAAACCCTTGCATAGGTCAAGAACGGGAGAGTTTTCATTTTCTAGGCTAGGATTTCTATGTTTTAGTGTAGTGTAGGTAGGTGCTCTTCATTTCTTGTATTTTGTTATGTTATTTCGTTTTTAGATCTTGTAGTAGGGCTGAGAGATTCAGAGAGAGAGAGATAGAGAGAGATTGATGTAAGATGGTGACAGTCTATGTAAGGTGCCTCCTTTCTCCTCCATTGTAATCTCCTTTATCTTCTACATGATGCTTTGCTAACTTTTCTTTTCATGGCAATCTAACTACTAACCACTAACCATCTAACCACTTACTTGATAATCTACATGAATCGGGTAGCCTTTACTAAGGCCTTGCTCTTGCAAGAGCCATTGATGGTTCATGATGATGGGTTCTAACATCTAACTTGCTAACTTGCTAACCAAGCTAACTCTCTCTTATTTCATGCTTCCTTTGAATGGTTTGATGATCTAGTGTTTGTATTAGCTTGCTCTTGATGCAAGTTTTGAATGTGAAGAACCATCTCATTTGCCATGCTTTGTATCGTCTCTTGAAGCCAAGGATTAGTGATGGCCGAGGATCAAATGTGAGGCAACTATCATTAAGAGGTTAGCATGGTTAGTGGAGCAATTGGTAGTTAGTAGCCATGAGTTTTTATTTTATCTTGTTTTAAAAGCAATCCTTTTATCTTTTCATCGGTGTTTTTACCATCTTCTTAGTTCACCTTATCTTCTTCTTCTTTTCTAATTTCTTTTCCAAATCACCTCTCTTTGGTTTTTCACATCGACGTTTTCATCGCCTTCTCCACCTACCACATTCTGGATTTCCTTTTCCTTTTCTTTTCACTTTCTTTTTCATTCTTTTAACAAAGAAGAACTGTTAACAAACAACGTGAATAGAAACTGTCAATGCTTCTATCGCCTCCCTTCCCTGTGGATTCGACCCGTTGAGCCAATGCTATAACGAAAGTATCGAGGGTACATTAGCACGCATACAAGCTTTTCATTGATTTCACAAACTACACATTTTGAGTTCTAGTTCTGCCCCGATCAAAATTTTTGGCGCCGTTGCCGGGGAGAGCAACGGTTTTCATTAAAGTGAAGAACTAAACCCGAGTTGTTGATAAACTGAGAGCGGAAGCAAGTTGATACTTGCCCCCAAGTCAAGAAGTGCACGACTAATCTCGGCTTGTCCTATGGTGCAGACAATGGTGGGACAACCTGGATCCTTGTACTTGACAGGGATCGGACCCGATAGTAGCTCACTAATGTTAGTGGCTAAGAATACCTTTTTGAGTACATTAGTCTTTTTCTTCTTGGTGCACATGTCCTTAAGAAACTTAGCATGGGATGGGACTTGTTGGATGGCATCAAGAAGTGGCACATTTATCTTCACTTGTTGGATGTCATAAACTTCTGAAAAAAAAGAACTCTTTGGATTCTCCCGCTATAACTGCTTCAATTGAATATTTAATTTCTTTTTATCTCTTCTTCGATACTCAACTGTCACCTCTATTACTTATTATTACTATTCACGTCGTTTCACAGTATTAGCCTTTTTGTGGTGCTTGTAAGTAATATATTTTAAAGATCTCATATTTTAAAAATATATTGTGCTTTTCTTTTTCAATTTGATTTTCAACCTTCCTGAAATAATTTATTCTTGAATTATGTCTCTTCCCATCTTCTTCCTCTCACTCAGATTTCAACTTCAATCATTCTCCCACCGGTCCTCTTTCTTTAGGGGATTCTAGTGAATCTGATGGCAGTCTATACTTCACTCCTTTCGACTATCTCACTACATCAAATAATGTTGCTTCTAATCCTCCTCTTCATGAGGATGATCAAGTTTTCATGGAGGCCGGTGAGGATCTTATTCCTCTGCCACTTTACAAAGACATGCTTTATGAAAGCATGTCTCTGATGCTGAAGGCGCACTTTCTTTGAACATATCCTCTGGAGATTCTTCTCGACACGGATCGGAGGAAGAGCTTGATACAGACGACTCATTCTGAGAGTTATCAACGAATCAAAGTACCCTTAATAAGAAAAGAAAGCGAAGAGAACAGCGAGCCGGTCGACGAGAGAGAAGATGAGAAAATAAAGAATGAAGAGGAAGATGAGGAGAATGAAGACGACGAATCTGCTTATGATAGTGATGACAACGAGGACTAGGATTTTTCTGGTATTGTGATATTCACCTTATTTTTTTCTTTTTTTTTAAGAGCTTTTAATACTCTTTTTTGTAAGGTCTCTTTCTGACCATATTATGTTATAAATAAAATTACTTCTATCTGAAAATGAACTTTCATATTTTTAAAATACATGTAAAGTATGTTTCTTCCATAAATAAACTTCGCGCTCTGTGATTATAAATGAAAAGTTATTAGTTTTGCATCTCAACAGTGATCATGGTCGTAGTTTTCAGTTAATAATTACTCTCAAATAAAAAAACTGCGACTATGTGCATTATTAACTATATTGATACATAAAACTGCGACCATGGTCGCAGTCCTGACAAAAATAGTTTGATCGCTGTACATTCAAGCAAGTTAAAAATTGCGATTATGGTCGCAGTCCAAAGTTAACTATATCGACATTTGATACTGCGATCATGATCACAATTTTCTCAAATCAGTATATTTTATTGTATATCACAAATTAAAAGACTGCGACTACGATCGCAGTGTGTAACACAAATGCAAAGTTCTTCTCGCGCGTGAAAAAACAGACAACAGCTGCAGTGAAGAACAAAGTTAAAAACTGCGACCATGGTCGTAGTCCAAAGTTAACTGTATCGACATTTGATACTGCGATCATGATCACAATTTTCTCAAATCAGTATATTTTACTGTATATCACAAATTAAAAGACTGCGACTACAGTCGCAGTGTGTAACACAAATGCAAAGTTTTTCTCGTGCGTGAAAAAACAGATAACAGCCGCAGTGAAGAACAAAGTTAAAAACTGCCACCATGGTCATAGTCCAAAGTTAACTGTATTGACATTTGATACTGCGATCATGATCGCAATCCTCTCAAATCAATATATTTCATTGTATATCAAAAATTAAAAAACTGCGACTACAGTCGCAGTGTGTAACACAAATGCAAAGTTCCTCTCGTGCATGAAAAAACAGACAACAGCCACAGTAAAGAATAAATATATAAAATCATATGTAAACTACGACTATAGTCGTAGTCAGTAAAGTCCTTACAGATCATATCATAAATTTCTGCAAAAAAGAATTTATTTGTATATCAATTAAGCACAAAAAATGACATGTCTATGAGTTCCACATGATACAATCCTAAATATAATTGTAGACTGCGACTAATGTTACAATTTATAACATTTGAAAAAATATTTTATTGATCACTACGAGCTTAGTCGCATTCCTAAAAAAACATAATATCTGCATATAAAAAAAATTAATAAACAAGTATGCAAAAAAGGTTAAAAATTGTTGATGAGGACAGCGACCAAGGTCAAATTCTTCATATAAATCTTGTATTTGCAACCATGGTCGCAATCTCGATACAAACGTAATAATTATTTGCAGTGAGGACTAGAACAAATCAATGACATGAATAATACATAAAATCTGGAGAAAAAAACATAACCTCTGGCTCATAAATCCAAACTTCTCTTTGTGGTTGCATTTGTTTCATTCGTTAATGAAGTTGCACTTGAAAAGACCTGATTCATATTCAGTTGGAGAGAAAGTGGGCAGGCCGGCAACGAGATGGGGTGCCCGGATATGAAATATGATCAGGGCTCGACATCAAAAATGACAGCGCCAGAGAGATTTAATACATGTATATAAAAGATTACCCAGCAGGGTCTTTTAGTAGTTTTAGATATTTCTAAAAGCGGGACCTTATAAAGATTACCCGCTTCTGTGGCACATATTACGTCACATCACCTCCTGCTAAGAAACACTCTCCGCTGTCAGCTGATGTACATCTATCTCTCTCTCTCTCTCTCTCTCTCTCTCTCTCTCTATATATATATATATATATATATATATATATATATATATATATATATATATATATAATATAGTGAGTTGATCCCCTAAGAACGGTTCTCACGAATTCATGTGAGAACTTTCACGTGGGCCGTCGGATCTGATAGAGATCTAGTTTTATTTGATTTGATCTATCAGATCCGACGACCCACGTGAAAGTTCTCACAGAAATCCGTGAGAACCGTTCTTAGGGGATCAGCTCCCTATATATATATATATATATATATATATATATATATATATATATATATATATATATATATATATATATGGACAACCAAGACAAAACAACTATAGTTTTCCAAGAGTATATTCCTTCCCAAGAAACGAAACAATGATGCCATGGCCATGATTAATACAATTAAAAATCCTAATTCGTATATAAATTTTTGAATCCAAGACGAAGCCATGGAATCTTGGACAATAATGCTTCATTATTTGAGACCCCCAAGTCCACATGGAGAACTATATGCCCTAGTTTCTCACCAAAATTTTTGTAATCATTTGCAGTTAACTCTTTGGAGAAATTGGACCCTTTCATGGAGTTGCAAGTACTAAAAGAATTTACTTCAAATTAGAACAAAGAAAGAACGAGAACCAAAAAGACACTTCAGTCTGAAATTAAATTATTTTTGGCTTTTGTCTCCCATTGTCCATCCTAATGGGTTGCTTGGTTGTTGAAATCGACCTTTCACAAAACCTACTTGATTCATTTATGAATTTTGGTGGCCTCCCTCGTGATTTCATGAACAAGATTGAGCTGTCTGTCATCCAGTTTGCAGTTATATGGGCAAAGGACAAGCATCCCTGTAGTTGGGATATCATTACAGGGATTTTTTAGGCTTTAATGATTGATTTTGACTGGACGTATCCTTTTCATTGATTTTGTACTGTCAGAATTATTCAATTCAAATTAAATTGAGAGTTTAGATTTAAAGCAAATTAAAAGTTTAAAATGTTTGCCTCAGCCTAAGATAAAACCGACCATTTTCATAACTTTCACTCTCTCTCTGTTCCACCATGGGACTGAGACAAATGAGTCCCCTTCAACAGCCTAACTGTACTTACAAGATAAGATGTGTGTATAATTTTTTTAAAGTTGTCTACAATATCACAAAGGTTTGATCACATTATCCATGCGGCAACTTTTAGCCTACCATTAGTAAAGGCTTTGCCACTAACTGGCTACTCTGTCTTGATGTTACTAGCCTAGTCCCATGATGAAGAAAAATTTTGCTCATCGCGCGAGGTGAGCCGTCCGATGGGGTGGGTCCCATCCCATCGAACGGCTCACCGCTCCATGATGGGGTGTAATCCAAAATCTTAAGATATTTTTCCCTCAGTTTTCTATTTTTCTTTTCTCATATCGGAGAAAATTTGTGTTTTGTAGCGCGATAATTCCTCTCCCATGCGCACACAAAATGTGTAGGAACCTAGATGAAGCCAACTTCTAAGGCCAAAAGTACGATTGGGCCAACTTGAGCCTGGAGACAAACATAACTTCTTAATTTTGGCATTAGCTTACAGATTGGATGCTCTCAAAATGTACAATACAAATCATGTTTTTGAGACAAACTTATGGGCTAAATTTAAGCATGTCTCTAATAAAAAAAATGCATTCATGATTCATATTCTGTAATCAAGTAGAGGGAATCTTATACGCCACCCGCTCAGATTGGAGCAAGTGCTTTCAGAGATACGCAAATAAGGAAGCAAAAATGCTGGTTAGATCTCGTTCTACTACTAACAAATTCTTAAGAACTTCTTCAGGTAGGGATAATACTCGAATACATGAGCAAAGTACTCGAATCCACAAGAAAAAAAACACACAACTCGATGCACGAGCAATTGAAAGAGAAAACTCAATTTAATTGATAATCAAAATTCAATTAATACAATTACAAAGATACAATTGCCCTAAATGGGCTTTAAAAGCAGATGTCTTTACTATAGAAATAAATAAAGAAAAATGAAACAATTTGAAATCCAAATTGAACCCGAAAACAAACTCTTATACATAATTGGATTTTCTGACACAGAGGTCAGTGACAGAGTTAGTCGATAATGACTTTCATTAATCGACTAATGAATATGCCCAAAAATTACCAACTCTCTGTTGAACTAAATTAGTCAACTACTGAGATTGGATTAGTCAACTACTGAGACGGTTAGTCGACTAGTAAGTCGACTACTAAGGGATTAGTAGACTATTCTTGATGATTAGTCATATAATACAAATTTTGTTGTTTGTTGCCCTGCTCTGCCTTGACTTCCTACATCCGTCTCTCTCTTCAAAAGAACTCGTTCTTGAGTTCTAATCAATTGAACTATAAATGATACCATTGTACAGGGATGGAATTTGAAAATATGTATTGTAACATTTCCTTGAATCAATGAAAGATTACAACAATTTCAAAAACTCCAATTACAAGAGAGAGGAGATATTCAAGCTCAAATCTTCTCTTTGCTTAATGTCGTGTTCTTTGTGTAGCGATGGAAAGTGTTTTTTGTTTTCCGTTGACTGGGTGAACGCCAAGCTCTTTTGAAACTCTTCTCCTTAGATTACAGATGGAGTAGCACAACTCCTATCAATGAAATCTCAAAGAGACTTAAGTAATAATTTGAACTCAGCGCGAGTTGGTAGAGGAGTTTAACTCTTTATAAACCTTCCTCAGCTGAAAATTTTTGACCCTTTTCAATAGCAAACTGAGCTATTTAAAAGAGTTTTAGAGGTAAAATTTTCTCCTAAAAACCCTTCATGATAGGGGTTAACTCTCCTCATTACGTGGGCAGTACTTGACCCAGTAATGGGGATAGTTATAATTGAGATGCATGGCTCCTCTCCAGCTGGAACGTGGGCTTTAGCTCTGCATTTAGCCGTTAAGGTAACACTGGACGCGGGTCTTGAGCTCCGCATTTTGGGCGTCACGGTGGTGTTGAAAAGCGAGCTTCCGACTCTGTGTTTCCTCATTGACGTGGTATTAGATGCGCGCCTCGAGCTTCGCATTTGAGATGCAGGCTTCAAGCTTTGACGCGGGCTTCAAGCTTTGTGCCTGAGCACTGAAGTGTACTGAGACGCGGGCTTTGAGCTCTGCGTCTTGGCATTGCAATGGTGTTGAGATTCGAGCTTTGAGCCCTGCGTTTTGCTTTTACACGAGTGGCTTTGATATGCCTCGCGCCTGAAACATGGACTCTGTTATCTGATGACTTATTTTCAGTGATTTTTAAATAGTCTACAGAACCCACTCCAAAGTTTTCGAAACTCCGTGGTTGACTGGGACGGGTTTCAAAACACCTTGAACTTTCTTTTTGGCAGCAAGCTCTCAAGACTGGACTGGCAATCTTTTGAGATACCTTGAGCTCGATCCTGTCTAGATTTTGGTCTTCATGAGTATACTGTTAAGCTCTTTGAAGCACCAAAGATGATCATCGTGAGTGTTTAGATCGCAGTCCAGACCTCATCGGTACTCTGAGCTGGTTATCGATGTACTATTGAACTGGGGAAGATTACTGACTACTTTTACCAGTGTATTGTTGACTTGATTGTAGAACAGAGACTGAACACATATCTTGTAGATGCAAAGGTCGGTTGCCTTGGGGAACACAAACCTCGTCTGAAGTAGAAGAGACACGAATATCGAGTGGAGACGCGGCTATCACTTTATTGAAGAGACGCGGCTCTATTAGAGTTGAGACACAGCTCTCTTGTTTTACCCAAACGCGACCTTAAGAATACTGAAGAGATGTAGCTTTTGCTGTGGAGACGCAGACTTCAAAATGCAGCTCTGTTAAAGTTAAGACATAGTTTTACGGCATTATCTAGATGCGGTCTTCGAAGTGAGAACGTCGTTCTTACTCCGTTGAAGTGACACAAACTTTAAAGTGGAGACGCCGATTTCTCCTTGCTGAAGAGACGCGGCTCTATTAAACGCGAGATTCGCGTTTTGAGCGCGTTGCCACGTGTCTGGCAAGAGATTGAAGAGACGATGTTCTCTTTAAAATGTGAGGTCCGCGTTCCGGACGCATTGCCACGCGTCTGGCGATGATCGTTCTCGAGATACTAGCCGCATATTTTAGCTGATTACTGCGTCTATAAAAAGACAGAAGTCTTTCAAGAGTCATCAATAAACTTTTTTCGTCTTCGTTGATCTTTGCGTCCAGAACTTAAGAACTCAAGAAAAGCTTCGAGCTTTTGTTCTTCTCTCATCTTTTTTAAAGAATTCACCACTAAAAATGGCTCCAAAGACCAAGCATGTGGCTTCTTCCTCGAGCGTTGTCGCTCCAAATGTTCAAATGGAAGGTTCCTCTACGTTGAAGGCCCCCATTTCAGGTAATAAGACCATTGCCATTAAAGAACTCGAAGAGTTATCTTAACTCTTAAGCTTCTTCTGAGTTGAACCGCCAACGCAAGGCTCATGCCCGTGTTGAATTTTTAGATGCGATTCTTGCACTGGTAGGCAAAATGCAGGTTTGATGACCTCCGCGTCTTTGCTTCATCAGTTTGAGCATGTGTCTGTTTGTTGAATGCGGGTTTCATTGAGCCTTGCGTTTGATCCCAACACTTAGAAATTTTTTTATGTGGTGGAGTTCATACGCGGACTTCATGTGAACCTCGCGCCTCTGAGGTCTGACGTAGGTTTCATTGAGTCTCGCATCTGATTCCAACACTTAGAGAGATTTCTAAGTTGTGGAGTTTCAAACACAGACTTCGTGTGAACCTCGCGTCTCTGAGTTCAGAAGTAGGTTTCATTAAGCTCCGCGTCTTAGTCATTAGACGCAGTTCTGAGAACCTTGCGTCTGAGCTTCAATCACTTTGACAATTCTCAGGTTATTGACTATTGTGTTGTCTTTTTTGCAGTGTGATACTCCTCAAACCCTCTGTCCAAGCAGTGTCATTTTGGACATGTAGGTGGTGTTGACCTGGACATGATTTTCGTTCTCCAGAGGACTGCTTCTGTGACCACTTGTAAATCAAAGGAACGACGGAGCCGAATCAGCAATGTCAGTACGCTTACTCTCCGGGAAATTATTTCCGACGGCCGGTTTAAATTGGATCCCCGTGCCCTACTAAGAAAGCCCGACTTCTTCTTTGGTGACTCGATCGAGGAGGATGAGGCTGCACTTTATGATGGGGATTACAAATGGCTTCACCAGATTGGCAACAGAAGATTATTCCTCCTGATCATGGAGCGAATGTATCCCCTGGCCTACCTGCAGCATATGTTCGTGTGTCGGACAATGGACTGGAAGTTAGTCAAGCCAATCTCCAGAGTTTCCCTGGGCAAGATAGGTGCCCGTGAAGCCTTCACATTCGGTCATGGGAGGGACGTGTTGGGGTTGCAGCCTGGTTTGGTCAGAGCTGAATACCCAACAAGGGAGACCCCACAACTTACGGCCACCTTCATTAGACAATTCCTAGATGTGAGGGATGATTTTTCTCCAAAATTCTGTGCATGTGCCATTGGATGGAACCAGTCTACCGACAAAACATGGTGGGCATAATGGTAGGGTTTGCTCTTACAGAATTTGAAGACCTTTTGCTACAGGCCGGACTGTACGGGGCCGTGAGGGTCATCCAGTACGGTATCCCGCAGAGCACCTAACATTTCTACGCTATCCTGGAGCGGTATAATCCAGATACCTGTACGTTCTTCACTCCCATCGGGGAAATAGGACTTACCCTCCATGAGATGTATGAAGTTTTAAGGATGGTGATTGGAGATGCCCCTTACAAAGAATACGTCCCGTCGATAGAGGAGCTACATCTGCTGAAGAAGAGCGATCCTCTGGTGTACGAGACTTATTGGGAGGTGTTGTGTCACTTCCACTTATGTGGGCAGGTGACAGGATGGAGGAGTGGGAGAGTTAATCAGATGTCGTGGGCAAATTATCTGTTCCCCAGGGTGAATAAGACTGACCCGATGACCTGGCTATCCCCCAGCATTGATGAAGAAATAATTGAAAGGATCAGTGCATCCACCTGTTCATACACCACAGAGTCTAATGAGAATACTTTCAAACCGGACATAGTTTTTGAGAGCTTCCACCATCAAGCCAAAATCCCGATATCTGACCGGGCTCTATTGGCGGGCTTCCTCATGTGTCGCTGAAGCGATGTGTGGTGTCGACGCTACCACATGAGGTGATCGTCGCCGATGTGGTGTACCCGGTTGTTTTGTTTGCTCATGAGAAGTCTATTGCTCTCCTTTTAACAGTGATGGCCGGGATCTAGAGTGGGTTACGGGCGCTAATGAAGAGCTTCTGTCAGGTGGAGGCAATCGTGGACGCAAAGGGCTACCCAGTTAAGAATTCTAATGGTCATCCCCTGGTTAAGACTCCTAGTCCCTGGGTTGAGCTTCTCTACACATATCTGATGGCTTGGTATGTGATGCATTGTCCATCACTAATGACTATCGTCTCTGCCTCAGAAGGTTTTGTACCTTTTGTGTAGCGGTTGGAGAGCTCAAGCTGGCTGCAGTACTACATGTTTTACATCTGGAAGACTATTCTAAATGGGGCCAATTACCAATTGGACTGGTGCTTTTCTGAGATTCACGATGCATCTGACAGGTTTACAGACCTCATTGGCCCAGATGGATTCACCCGATTACCTTCTGGCGTCTTCTGGTGGTGGATAAATATCTGACCCGGATACTTAGTTTTTTGACAAGGGAACTCCTGTACAGTAGAACCTTACGTGCCTTATCGATTCACTAGGCAGTTTGATTATGACCAATTGTACGTCAGTAACCCTAAACCAAACCTGTGGCAATTTGTTCGAAGGTACTCAGGCATCATACTACAACATAGCTGGAGGAACTGGAGTTGTCATCACACTTCCTCACAAGACGCCCAATTCTTATGCAAGTCTTAGTTTTTGTACGTGGTATTTCATGGCAAATAAGGTGCCTGGGTTTGAAATAAACACCTCAGCATAAAAGGTATCAAATCCACGTATAAAGCCAGGGAAGGGTCCAAGGGTTACTGGATGCGAGGGATTACTGAGTATCAGGAGGCTGAGAAGAAAGCTGAAAAAGAGGTCAGTAAGGAGGCTAGCAGAACAGGAGCAGCTTTGGGGTCAGAGTCTGGAGCGCTGAGGAGCAATCCCTTAAAATACACCTAGGGGTGAATAAGTGTACTCGCTAATCTAGGACAAATGATATGAAATTTAAAACTTAATTGCAAACACATTATGTATAATCAAGAGTGAGCCTGAATTCCCCGTGAAAGGCTCTGGAACTACTCCTTTAGATTTTTCAAGATTAAGAGTTAAGGTGCTTTAATAAGCTCTCTTGGTTAAATACAAATGTGGGCACAAACAAATAATATCTAGCATATGAATATCAACAATATAAAGCAATGTGAGATATAAAGAGAGATAGAGTTGAGAGATAGTAGATCAAACGCAAACACCAAGATATGTTTCGAGGTTTGAGTCACTGCTCTACGTTCCCGCCTTCACACAGAAGGATTCCACTATATCCACACAGGACCTTCCATAAAGGGACCTCCACCGAGTAATTACAACTCAACACCAGGAGTACACAACTCCTCCTCTCTACACCACAAACCTCTACATAAGATGTGACACAAAGCAAAGAAAGAAAATACACTTGGTGATCACAAAGATCACAAACACTCTCTTGGTGATCTCAAAGGATCACAAACAATTTTCTCACAAAACAAAGATCCTAAAGAAAGGATTAGAGATGATAGCTCAAGTATGTGAGAAATTAAAGCATTTGAAAATAAAATAATAAAGAAAATACTTGAGAAAAACTTCTTAATGGATATATAATATGAAGAACAAAAATAAAATTCCCAAAGACATGATTTTCTTTGATTTTTCAAAACTTTGAAAATAAATAAAGATAGAGAATTTTGGCACTAAAACTGTAAAGCCCTGATCCCACGGATACGGGAACGCTATGGCGACTTACATACGCAGGGCGGAGATACCCTGACGTACGTACGCTAAGCCTCAGTACAGGGAATATATCTATATATGATCCACAATAAGTCCAGCATAAATAAGTACAAGAATACCTGCAAAATGGGTCAGTGAACATAACAGATATGAAATAGGAATAAATAAGATAACAGACACAAATCACAAAGATGCTTATAAGTTAAAAATGGTGACGGTCTCAAAATAATCTCGGGAAACATCTGGTACAAGGATATCTCAGATCTCCAACCTGGGCATGCAAACCCAAGGTCATCAGAAAGCGTCCTAGTGAGTGGTAAAATGAAGGAAGCAGTAATATGTACTATAATAATATAAGCACGATAATAATCTAAAAATATATGTTTATGTATCAATGATATCATATAATAGGCATTTAATAAGCAATAGAAATATAAAAATGTCATATTTTAATACCATCACTACCTAGCATGTTATCATCGGGTCATGTCTACAGTAGTCTCCAATTTTATATAATAAATAAGGTTGTATAATGGTGACGTGCTAGAAATGAACATGCAGATGTGCAGCATGCAACATAACCAAACTACTGTGTTGTGCATATACAGTAATGATGTCTGCAAGGTATACATATAGCAGAATATATGCAATGCAGAGTATATGTATCCATGAATAGTGTGTACCATAGGGAGTGTAACAAATATAAGAAAGTTAAACAAGATATATAGGTGACATGATTGTGGATACATATCAGGAATAGGAACAAATAGAAAGGGAGAATAAGATACATGTGTCGAGCATGTCAGGTGATTTATACAATAATAACAATTAGTATCATCTAGTATTTTAATCAATCTCTTCTAGTGTCCCATACCACTGGTAGTTCATACTGGATCCCGCACTCCAGTCGAACCCATCCGGACATGGCATACGGGTTCCATTATCCAAACGAGAGAATGACCAAATAACAAGTGTTCCCGACATCACTATTGTTTATATCATTTTATTATGTTAATTGAAAATCAAATGGTCGAGGAGCTCTTATCGGGTTGGTGTATCTCGTGCATACCCAGGATCACGGTCTTAAATGGACCCCTGGCTGCTGAGACCAGGCCCCTCCGCTAAGAGGGGAGCACGAAATGGGAAACGCGAGCTCATGGAGCTATATACACTGGTAGGCAGCACTACCATCCCCTGTAGTAGGATAAATATGGATCCAGTACATCCACCCGATAAGATCTAACCAACCGTCAAGTCTCCCCCACCCCCAAGTTATCTTTATTATATTTAAAGTACACAGCGTAGCAAGAACAAGTATAGTGCATGGTATATGTAACATGATAACAGGACATGAGCTCTGTTGATAGCATAAAATAAGATAACGGAAATGGGAAACAATAGATGTGGGAGTCCACACATCGCATATCAATAGCTCACGTATCCAGTAACAGGAATATCAATATCAGTAACGGAAAATATTCATGTAACGGGAATACAGGAAGATACATGCAATAATAATACATGCAATATGAACGGTGATCTATATGACAAGAATATAGAAACAATCAATGCATGTGTAACAGTGATGTGTAACATGATATAACTGTCTCGAGCATCCATGCAACGATGATACCAATATATATGAAATGACAGTATCTAGTAAATTGGTGTATCTATGTATCGGTGAGACATGAATAAGAAATAATAGTGTTACGTGTAATAGTCTCTATATAACGGTGACACATGTACATGAGATAACAGTGTCCCGTGTGACAGGATATCAAAGTCATGGTATTCCGAGTGTATAAACACTAATGTTTAGTCTAACAAAATCTTTATGTAATAAGTGTACATGAATATGCAATACACTGTATGTAAACAACAGTGTCCGGGGTAATCCAGGTAAGGGTGGCTATAGCATCTACTCGAGTGTCAAATACTTCTAATTATAATAACGATTACTATATTCTGAATACAGTAGGCACCACCAAATTATTACACATAATTATCTATTTTAATTATCAATTATTTACTTGTGACAATTGTTAATTTCTGGATCTCGATAACTAAATAATCATTCATATATACATATATATATATATATATATATATATATATATATATATATATATATATATAATAAATCAGGTAATAAAATAAAATATGATTATGTTATATTTAAATAACAATCATGTATGGTTTAATTACAGGGATTTACCAACAATTACATTTGATTAAACAATAATTATAATGATTTACCGATAATCAAGATTTATTAAATAAGGCAATCAATCTATTTCACTAAACATGATAAAATATAATTTATAAAAGAAAACACTCACAAAGTGGCCATGACAAAGTAGCGATCTTTCCCACGATCGCAACGGTTACAGGATCGTCCAAATCGGAGTCTGGATGCTACAGATATCGCCCGTACATTAAAAGTAATAGAAACGGGTTAAATATGTAATAGTTAAGGTTCAAAATGTAATACATATTATTGAGCAGGGGTTTTATGTAATATTACCTTTATTGGGTTTAGAAGCGGGTTTGGGTAGCTCACGGGTTGGGTTTAGATCCACAACCCATACCCATTAACATAAGTGATGGGTTATTGGGTTAAAAGGTATAAATCCAACCCAACAATGTTAACAGGTTCACTCTCATTTGGGTATAAACCTGGAACAACAACAGCAGCAGAAGCAACTGCTGCTGCTGCTACGGGAAGTAGGCCGTCCAACTGAGCTGGCCGGCGGCGAGGTAGATCCACCGGCGGTGGGTCTAGCCGCCGCCGGCGGTCAGTGAGAGAGAGAGAGAGAGAAAGAAAGAGAAAGAGAGAGCGAGAAGAAGGAGAAGAAAAAGAAGAAGAAGAAGGAGGGGGAGAGGAAAATAGGAGGAGAAGTGGGCGGCGCCTGGCGGGGGCGCGGTGGCGTGCCGGCCACCAGCTGCCTGGTCGCGGGCGTAGGACAGGCCCCTGGCCTGGAACAGTGAGAGGGAGAGAGGGGGAGAGAGAAGAAATAGAGAGAGTGTTTGAGAGAGAGAATAAGGAAAGGAGATCTAGAGAGAGGCAACGAAAAGAGTGGTCGGTGATGGGTGGTCACCGACGAACTGGGCCTGGCCGGTGGCCTGGTCATAGCAGTGGCCGGCTGGACCTCTGCGTGGCCACAGAGAGGAGGATATGGAGGTAGGGGGAGAGAGAGAGTGTGGGGAAAGAGAGAGAAAAAAGTTAGGAATTAGATAGAGAGTTTCATAAGAGGGAAGGGGGAAATGGCAGTTGGGTTAAGTCGGTGAAAAAGAAGGAAAAGAAAAGTGTGGAAGGAAGAAGAAAGGAAAGAAAAGAAAGGAATTGTTATATTAATATTTAATTAATGTTATTTTATTGGATTGAAATTTAAATAGTTCAGAACGGTTCCCAAATTTTACATAAAATAGAAAATATTACGCTGAGGAGTAGAGTGAAATCAGATTCTAAAAATCTTGTCCAGTTTGCAAGTTAAAAATCCTGGAATGTATCGCTCGATATTGGGCGACAACAGTTTGGCCCGATTTTGGAATAATTCAAAAAAAATCTCTAAAAATACCCTAACATAGAGAATACGATTCTAAGACACAAAATGAAAGCCGATTCCAAAAATTCAACTCTATTTTTAAATTTAAAATAGTAGAGCCAATTATCGGTATCGATCGACACCCACTACGGAGATTTTCCAAAATAATACAGAAAAATTTCAGAAAATTCTAAAAAATCTAAAATATTAGAAAATGATATCTGAAACTGAAACCGGCTCAATCTGACTAGCAGAAAAATCAAATCAATTTTGTACGTCGTATCGACTACTGATATTGTGATACGTACATCACGATCGGGGAGTTACAAAAACAATTATGAAAACTTTATTAAAAAGATAGAGCCAAAGCTGCACAAAAAAATACAAAAATTTAGAACAGTGCTAGGTCCTCAATTCTACCATGTAGCCTAGGGCTAACGGATCGTGATCCACGGGGAGGGACAACGATGGAAGCGTTATGTAAGTTTCTTTTTTTAATTTACAAAAACTAATTAATACTTATCTTCTCAGTTTATAAAAAGAAAATAAAAATATTAAATTAAGTTAAGAGAAGATGGCAGAAGAAGAGATGGTGTTGTTGTAATCACCTAGAGGGGGGTGAATAGGTGACTAGCTAATCTAATGGTCAATTAATGCGGAATTAAAACTTATTAATGCAAACTAAAAACTTCTTAAACTAAACACCACGTATAACATAAGAGTGTAGCCGGATTCCCCGTGAAGGGCTCTGGACTAACTCCTCAAGATTCCTCTAGATAAGAGTTGAGGTGACGCGTTGGCTCTCTTGGTTGAATACAAGTGTTAGCAAACAATCCCCAAGCATATAACAATAAGCACACAATATATCAAGCATATAAAGATAAAGACAATATTTGCATGCAAGATATAAAGACAAGTAAAAGATAGAGAGTGCAATCGCAAACACGGGAGATTTGTTTCGAGGTTCGAGCACACTTGCTCTACGTCCCCGCCTTCAACACTATGAAGGATTTCCACTAAAATCGATCCCACCGGATCACCTGGTACCGCAACACCTAGAAGCTCTTTGGACTCTCTAGTCCCTCTCTTGTTCCCGCAAGAACACACCGTAAACTCACTAGCTCGCCGAGGCCGCACCTCAAACACCGAGTTCTCACTAGAACCCGAAACAACGCGAACCCGCAAGTCCGCCTCCTCAAAGTACAAAGTAGAATTTTGGTGATCACAACACTTTGATTACCTAAAATCCTCTCACAACAAAGATCACTATAGGTAGATATAGCAATGGATAGCTCAAGTATTTGTATGAGAAAACTAGGATGGAATGTGTGGATGAAAACACAAGAAATCACTTTGAAAAACACTCTTGATAAACTTCCCTTTTGATTAGAAATATTTTCTCTCAAAACAAGTGGAGAAACCTCTTAAAAGATGTAGGAAAAACTGGTACAAAACCCACTTGAAAACTTGTTAAAAATAGACCATATAAGCCCCCCTATTTATAGGCTAGAAAAACTAGCCGTTGGGGAAATTTTACAGCCCAGACGGCTGTCAGTCGACCAGCCCGGTTGACCGCCAACGGTCAGATTTCAGACCGTTGGAGCCTCGGCCGACCGGCCTGGTCGACCGTGGCCTGGATACAGAGAGCAGGCTCTCTGTCCGGTCGACCGCTTGGTCGACCGGCGCTTTTCCAGAGAGTAGAGCTCTCGGACGGTCGACCGTCCCGGTCGACTGGCCCTCCAGCCAGACTGGCGTGCATGTCTGTGCACGTCGGTCGACCGACACGGTCGACCGACTCCTAGCTCGGTCGACCGGTCCGGTCGACCGGCAGAAGCCAGGACAGGTAATTTAAGGGATTAAAAAGTTGACTTTTTATCTAAAATAAAATCCCATAAATTCACGAAAAATCTACAAAAATAGGTTCAGTATTATACTTTGATAAACAAACATGTTTGAGTAAAATCAAGACATGTTACAAACAATTTGAACTATTTTTGTAACTTAGAAATTTTGGCTAAAAACAAAAACCGTATTTTTCCAAATTATGTTTTTCCAAAACTTCTCCAAATACAAAAACAAGATATTTTAAACACTTTTAAAGCTTAGTGTGTATGGATATGATCCACTACACATACATGATGAAATATCGATATTTTTGACAATAAGCACTAAACATGGTTTTGGTTAAAACATATATACTTTGAATTACCAAAAACCAAACCGGTAATTTTCCAAAATGAAAATCCTTTTGTATGTTTCCAAAATAAAAATTCTTTTATGAAAACACATCTAAATCAAGAGAGTGTGTGTGTATATGGTATACTTGATTAATCCACCAACTATTCTATCCTTTACATTTTAATCTAAAATAAAATCTTAATAAAACAAAGCTAGACACAAGTCTTGATCTTGAAGGTCTTCACTTGAAGTCTTCTCATCTTCTTGACTTGGTCCAAACTTGATCCAACGAGCTAGACTCCTCTTGAGTATTTGATGTGGTCTTGATGCATAAGCTCTTGAATCAAACCGTGCTAGCTCCAAAACTTGACTTTAAATCCTTTATTGAAGCTAAACACCAACTAAGATCTTGATCATAAATCTGAGACTAATTAAATACAAGATCATTAGTACTATAACTACATGAGTTGATCATCATCAAAACTAGAGTGATGGGCCTTTGGGCCAACAGTTGTTTTATTTTAATTATAAAAGAAAAAGAAACAAAAAGAGATAAAGAAAAGTGTTGATGTAAAAATCAAAAATAAAAAGAAATAAAAGAAGAATATTTACCTCTACTGTTGAACCATAATGAAATTTACCTTAGCATAGAGTAAAGCAAAGTAATAGGAAAGAATAAAGGAAAGTAAGGCTTCGACGAGATCGAGCATAATGAAGAAAAGTGGAAAACCTCCATTGATTGTCACCTTCAATATAGGCTTCTTGAATAAAAGATTACAATAGTATCACTCTATAATAACTCTTTTTCTTTTTTAATCATGTAACTCTCTCTAACCTAAGCTAAAAAGGAAAATAAAAGAAAAATATAAATTACATTAAAGAAGAAAAGAAAAATCTAAAGTAAAGCTCTCTCTGAAGTGGTGCCTCTTTTGGCTTCGAGGTATGAGGGTATTTATAGGAGAAACCAGAGGGATAGAAAGCGTATGAAGATAGGAATGTTGAAGACTACAAGATTGAAAGATTTTGATGATGGATAACAAAGTGATATAGATGCATTTGGAGCTTTAACTCAAGCATTTATACAGAGTTATGATTACTCAACCTCAGTTGAAGATTTTGGGTATTTTTGTGTATTTTTAGAATAATTGTTAAAAGCCTTGAACACACACACACAAATACCCATATAGTCGACTTGACCTCTATGTATATTCGACTAACCTAAACCATAGTCGACTTGTAAAATCCCCCAGTCGACTAAGTTCTTCTACAAAAATATCCCAACTCTTTGTTTATAGTCTAGCATCAGAATTAGTCGACTTCCCCTAAATTATAGTCGACTAACCCCTGACAAAGTCGACTACCCTTGTCTATATAGTCGACTAAAAACAGTTTTCTAGAAACTTGTATCCGTATCAGTCTAGGTATAGTCGACTTACCCCATATATTAGTCGACTAACCTTTGAAAATTTTGCTCTTCTAGCCATATGTCCTCCTTAGAAATTTTACCTGGTAGGTTTGTTAAATATGAGGACTTTAATGACTATGATATTGTCTCATATTTTTAAAATTCTGGTCTTTATCATATGTTCTTTACTGATTCTAGGCAAGGCTATTATCCTTTCTTGATTCACTTGTTTTGTACCAATTTAACTTATGAAGACAATGAGGATAATGTTCATATATATTCTATGGTTAAAGGTATCAATATCAAGTTATCTCCTAAATCCATAGGTCGCATCTTTTCAATTCCTTATCATGGCCTCTCTATTAATGACATTAATATTTCTCCCCCTTTTTGATGATGACAACCTGTGATATAGATGCATTTGGAGCTTTAACTCAAGCATTTATACAGAGTTATGATTACTCAACCTCAGTTGAAGATTTTGGGTATTTTTGTGTATTTTTAGAATAATTGTTAAAAGCCTTGAACACACACACAAATACCCATATATTCGACTTGACCTCTATGTATAGTCGACTAACCTAAACTATAGTCGACTTGTAAAATCCCCCAGTCGACTAAGTTCTTCTACAAAAATATCCCAACTCTCTGTTTATTGTCTGGCATCAGAATTAGTCAACTTTCCCTAAATTATAGTCGACTAACCCCTGACATAGTCGACTACCCTTGTCTATATAGTCGACTAAAAATAGTTTTTCAGAAACTTGTATCCGTATCAGTCTAGGTATAGTCGACTTACCCCATATATTTGTCGACTAACCTTTGAAAATTTGCTCTTCTAGTCTACTAACCCTCCTACCCTAGTCGACTAATATCAGTTTCTAACTGTTGTGCAGTTGGTGATTTCTGGTGTTTTATCCAATGTTTTAAAATTCAAATTTGAATTGATAACTTCCCTAACTGACTATAGATTTCAGCTATAAATAGGGATGTTGTCCTAGGATCAATTCACCAATTCAAATCTCAAGTTTTCAGCCTAAAAACTCTCTTCAAAATTCTGTTTTTCTGAAAACCTGTTCCACTTTCTGTTTCTTCACCAATTCCTACTCTATTGTGAAGATTTCTGAAAGTCCACCTATAAGAGACCTTGTTCACAAGCACATTCAGATTCAAGGCTTATAGGATCAGTTGTAATCATTCAAAGAGGAGCATTGTACAAGGGCGTCTTCTTGGTGTAGAAGAGAAGTTGTACAAGGTGTTTGTTCTCTTGGTTGTAAGAGGAGTTGTACACATTTGGCAAAGGGCGTTTTGTCAAGTGGTATACAAGGTATTGGTTTTGGGTGTATCCAAATCAGGAAAGAAAAATCTCAAGCGGATTTCTTGGGGACTGGACGTAGGTCACAAGGACCGAACCAGGATAAATCTCTTGTCTTTGCGTTTGCCCTAAAACTGTCCGGTTTGGATGTCACTGACTAAAGGCTCGTTACATGGGCAGATCAGAAAGCCTAATGAAATTGAGGAATAAATTTCACCAAAAATAAATGTAAATAAGGCATAGGAGTTAATGTTAAAGAACCCTTAGTCAAACTTCATAGTCACGATGGTACATATGACTCAGGGTAAAGTAATAGACTAGATGAGAAAAACAATTTGACTCCTTACTTTGATTGATGACATGTTTTTGAATGGAGACTAAGTTTAGGAATGAAAAATTTGATATTCCTATAACTTATAGATTTCTTAAACTTTCACAAATATACTTCAAATATTTTCTCTTTTCAAAATGCTTTTCGAAAATACTAACTTTTTCTCTTTCTTTATGGATTTTGTGGGTGCAATCCACTGAAAACCCTCACGAGACGAAACTCGTCATCTAGGGTAACTAACGGCTTGTTGCACATCCTCAGTGCAATCGAGTGACCTGCGAAAGTGGTGTAATAATTGATTAGAATTAGTCTGATGTTTTGCTCGAGAGCGAGCAAAAGATAAGTGTGGGGGTGTGATCGGTCACATATATTGCATACATATTGTCACATTTCCATGCTTGTTATCTAAATAAATCATATTAATAATTCCTAGTGTTCTTTATAAAATACAGGCCCATTGCTAAAGGATAAGCCAGAGAAACGAGCCCAAAAGCCCATTTAATTTAGAATAAATTCGAAATCAGGGAATCAGGGCAAATCTTGGCATATCAGAGAGGTTGTAAACCGGTTGAAATGAATCCTCCCAAATCAAGCGGTTGAAGCCAATAAATCAAAGATCGTTTCGTCAAATCTGGGAGCTGCAACAGTAAATCCAACAAGACAAAAGGAAGCCCAAAGCCACGCCAACTGATTCTCCACCTGGATGTGGCCAATTGGCCACATCTAGGCCGCGGATCCGCGGCTTGTTGGTGGAGATAAGGGGAGCGTTTGCTCCCCTTATCTCCTCACTCCCTTCCCTCTGAGGTTTTGCCTATAAAAGCTAGGGTTTTGTACTGAAAATTGGGCGAAGACTAGGATTAAAATTTTTGTTTATTCTTTAAGGATTTAGGCTCTTTGTTAGATAGTGTAAAAGTTATATTTTGTTTTACAATTTGTAGTTCAGTACAAATACTTGTGAGAGAGGAATTGAGTACTTGTAACTTGAAGATTGAAGTGACATCAATACAAAAGTCGAGCTACATTTTCTTCTACTCATTTTACGGTATGTTTTACTTTAATTACTTGCATTGTTTCTTGTTTCCCATGAGTAGCTAAATCGGTTTTCTTGGCTCATTATTGTACCTCTCCCCAATTCTTCTTCTTTTCTGATTTTCATGAAAAAGACCCAATGAATCATTTGCATGCCTAACTTAAAACCTTTCTTCTTGAAAGTGTTCTTGAAGGCACATGAGGATGGGTTTGGATCTTTAAATTCCTACTTCTTTTAAGAACGTTTCTTGAACTGTGTTTATTCCATACTTACTTCTTCGCGCTTGATGATTTAACATTCGATTCAAAACGGTTTCTTAAAGAAAAGAGTTAACTTTCCAACCATCTTATATGCTTTACTTCAAACTTTCTAAACTCAACCTTAAGTTTTGCCTATGATCAAGTTGAGGCACTAAGGATTTCAATAGAAGACTAAACGGTTGAGTAGTGAGATAGTGAGCCCAGATTTTCTTCTTTATTAAAATCAACCAAACAATTTTCAAGATTTTTAAATCACCTTCTCCAAAACCTTCTCCAAAGTTGCAATTTCTCTTTTAATCATCTCCTTCTTTCCATTCTCTTTTCAATTAAAAAAACGAACACAATTCTTTGTTACTAAACGAAACACCAAAAAGCTTTCATCGCATTCCTCCTCGTGGACACGACCTGTTAGCCACAAGCTACAAGGTAAATCTCTTAACTCTTTGATTTTTTACAATCAGAGCCCTTCACAGGGAATCCGGCTACACTCTTGTGTTATACTTGGTGTTTAGTTTAAGAAGCTTTAGTTTGCATTAATAAGTTTTAATTCCGCATTATTGTCCATTAGATTAGCTAGTCACCTATTCACCCCCTCTAGGTGATTACACTTCCAAGTTGGAATCTCTTCAAGCACAGTTGGCCATGAAGAAATTCTTGTCAGAGGAAGAATTGAGGGTTCAAACTTGGGTAGAGGTTGAGAAGGCACGTCAGCATGAGATTCAGCACCTCCGGGACCAAATTTACTCTTTGGCTGAGCAGGATTAGCCCTCCTCCTTTTGTATCTTTTTTTGTAACACTCTATTTATTAAATAAGAGAGTGTTTGTATCACTTTTATCATTTTAATATCAATAATAAAAGTTATCAAATATTGTCTCATCTTTATCCCTCCTTTGTGTTTGAGAATCAGACGGACTCTCTGTTGCATAGGAGAACGCAACTCTTATAGACACAGCTCTTGACCAATGTGGAGACGCGGTCCTTAGCCATTTGCTGAGACGCAGCTCTTGACCAATGTGGAGACGCAGTCCTTATCCATTTGCTGAGACGCGGCTATGAGTTGTAGAAGAGGAACTCAGGCATCACTGAGTTGTTGATGAGACGCGACACTGAATTTGAATGGGAGACATGACTTTGAGTTGTTGAAATACGCGTCTCTGGATTGTTAAGAGATGCGGCTCTGAACCGTTTGGAGAAGCGGCTTTGGATTATTGAGAGACGCGGCTCTGATTCATTTGGAGGGCGCGGATTTGAACTGTTTGGAGGATGCGACTCTGAATTGTTGAGAGATGCGGTTCTGAATTGTTTGGAGGACGCGGCTCTAGATTGTTGAGAGACACGACTCTGATTCACTTGGAGGGCGCGACTCTGAATTGTTAAGAGACGCAGCTCTGAATTGATGAAGGGATGCAGGTCTGAATTGATAAGAGGACACGACCCTGAATTGAGGAGAGACGCGACCCTGAGCTCTTTAACTTGCTGGAGGCAGCGTAGCTTTTGATTCGTGGAAGGACGCAGATTTTAAGATACGGCCTTGAATTGTTAAAGAAGCAGTCCTCATTCTGTTGAGGGAACGCAGCCTTTGGTTTGTGAAGAGATGCGGACTTCAAAACTCAGTCGTTGAAGCATTGCATGCAGTTTATAGAGACGTGAAGATCTCGCTGGATCTTTCGAGGCAAAGCCGACATTGACGGTTGGGGACGCGTGTCGTTGGGACTTCCTAGAGCAAAAAACCATGCATCGTGAATAAAGGCTAGTAATTGGCCTTTAAGAATGGCTTTGATTTTTATGCTGTTAATTAATGGCCATTAACGAACCTATAAATAGGCCATGAGGCTCTTAACAGTCATTCATCTTGACTGTTTTTCATTTATAGGTAGGTGCTCTGAAGAACCTTTAGAGTTCTTAGACTGTCTTCTTCTCCAAGTCTGTATCCTGAAGAACTTTCAGAGTCCTTTGAACGAACCGAAAGCTATGATACTTTCTTGCAATTTTCTTCGAAGTTTCTTGAAATACACCTAGAGGGGGGTGAATAGATGTTTTGCTAATCAAATACAATTTTAAAACTACTTATGATGAATTATGCAAATGGTCACTCAAAATAAGAATTGAGCCGAATTTCCCGTGAAGGGCTCTAGAACTTCTCCTCTTTGATCTTCTAGATAATGAGTTGAGATGCTCAATTGCCTCCTTGTTGAGATGAGTATAGACCGATAATGAAAGTGATGGATGAAAGCAATTATAGAATACAAGATGAACAATTACACAAGTATAAAAAATGAAAAGTAATAGAGAGCAAGATACAAGCAATCGCAAACACAAAGGTGTTTCGAGATTTGAGCCACCGCTCTACGTCCCGCCTTCACTACTATGAAGGATTTCACTATCCTCTAAGGGATCTTCCACAAAGGGACCTTACACAAAAGGAATTACAACTTGGTCTACACAAGACTGGAGTACACAACTCCACCAACTCAACCCTCTACACTAGAGGTAGCACAAAGCCAATTGAGGTTACAAAGCTCTTGGTGATCTAACAAGATCACAAACACTCTCTCTTATAACTTTCTATAGAATAGAATATGAAGTGTTGCTCAAGAAGTTAAGTGAGAGATGAACTTCAGTTAGAAAGAATATAGGAGTTTTAAAACTAACTGAAAATAGCTTTGGAAAGAAAGAACTTGAAGATTCTAGAATAACTTTTCTCTTTTGAAACAATCTTGTAAACCTGTAAACTTATGTGTTTTTTCTTGTCTAAAATCAAAACCAATGACCCATATATATAGGCAATGAATAAATATCATTTATAAATCATACCAGGTCATTTGGGGGTGTATTTAGACACTTGGAAACCAAAATGCCCGTTTGAATCCACTAAAAACAAAACAGATTCAAAAACTAGCCGTTATAGCCATCTGGCAGGCTGTCGGTTGACTGGCCAGTCGACCGACAGATCATACTAAAAAGAGCCGTTGGCTCCAGTTGACTAGGCGGTCGACCGCTCAGTAGTTTAAAATGTAAAACTAAACTATCGGTCGACCGACCCGGTCGACCGACCCTAACCGAGAGTTAGGGTCTCTCAGTCAGTCCACCGTCGGTCGACCGCAAGGGTTAGTGGTCGACCAGTCGGTCAACTGACAACGTTCACAACGTGCTCGCCCCTGGCCAGAGGCCCGGTCGATGGGCGATCGACCGTTTTGGCTTGAAATAGTCATCGGTCTATCGTCCGGTCGACCGTTCTGGCCTGAAATAGTTTTCTATATGGATTTTAAATTTCAAACAATTTTCAAAAATTTTGTATTGGTTTATAGGTAATGTAGCAATATATAGGTGATGAAATATATGTTCTAAACTTGTTATAAAATATTAAAAATTATGAGACATGTATCAAAACCAAACATGCAAAATACCAATACTACCAAAAAATTATATTTTCGAAGTCGTGTATTTTGTGTGTGTAACTTCTTGTGCATCACTACTATATTCTATACTTTAACAAACTAACATCTTACAAGTCTCTAAGTGACTATAAGATCTTCAACCGGGCTTCTCACTAGCGACATTGAGTGCTTTGAGATTTGATCCTATATTTGAGTCTTCTTGAGTCTCCAACACCTTCCTTTAGAGGAAAAAACTCCTTGAATTCTTAGAACCCTGAGATAAAGTTAAAAAGTTAAACTTGATTAGTATAAATAACCACATATATTTTGTTATCATCAAAATCATAAAATTGGGTGATTGTAACTTTGGGCCAACATATCACTGTTAAGTGATTTAAAAATCAAAAAGCATCCCTTCTGGTCCTTTCTTGGTCGTGTCTTGACAGATGATGTTCTTCTTCTAAAGAACTCTTTTTCAGGTTGGAAATGACCTTTTCCATAATAAGACTTTGTTTCCTTGTGGCTCTATTATCACCGATCATAAAGGGACTGTCTCTTGATCTGTTCCTAAAACTTTTGGAACTTTTTTCTTGAAGTTTAGACAGTTGACTTGATATCCATGTGTCCATGCTCTGTTTCTTGATTTTTTTTTCCTGAAACTTTTGAAAATTCTTTCTTGAAGTTTAGGCAGTCAACTTGAGATCTCTGCGTCCATGCTCTGCAAACGCGATCTTCGCATTAACTTAATGAAACACGAGCTTGTAGATTTTCGAGTTTCAAGTTCTTCAGATGCAAGAGTGGTGAACTCCGCATTTTGCGGCCTTCAACGCAAGTTTTGTATATGAGACTCGCGTCTAGAGTTTATAATTTAGAAAATTTTAAGACTCGTGTCTACTCTTTTGAAATCTTTAGACGCGAGTGTGGAAAACTCTGCGTCTTAAAAGCCTTAGACGCTCTTTTAAAATCTTAGATGCGAGTGTGGTGAACTCTGCGTCTTGAAAGCCTTAGACGCTCTTTTGAAATCTTATATGCGAGTATGGCAAACTCTGTGTCTCGAAGTTTTAGATGCGGATCTATAATGCCTGTGTCTGGAGTTCATGACTTAGAAAATTTTAAGGCCCGCGTCTGCGCCTTTAATATATGCCCTGTGTTTCAATCATCAGACACGAGTCTAATATTGGGCTGGCATTCGGATCCATATTTTCTGTCTTTACAGAGCGTGGTAAACTCTGCGTTTTGAAGCTTTAAATGTGAGATTCGCGTATAAGACTCGCGTTTGGAGTTCATGACTTTAGACCCGCATTTGTGCTTCTGGATTCATGTTTTCTGTCTTTACAGAAATTTAACCCTCTGATTTTTTTCCTTCTTGCAGGTCATGGCCATATCCTTGGTGCTGGTTTCAGTGTCTTCGCCGTGTCCATTGAGGTAGACATGAAATGACTAGTTTGTTTGATTGGCGACAACTTGAGGAGTTAGAACTTCTGACCAAGGGCGAGGAAGATCCACGAGGTTCTCGATACACATTAAAATATTATTGGACATGATGCACTAGTAAGGTCTTGGATCCTTCCTGATCATAATGAGTAAGGCGCATTTGAAGGTCACTGGAGAGAGGACGTCACCAGTAAGGTCTCGAATCCTTCCTTCACCAATCTTGTTCAAAGGAGTGACAGCAACGAAAAAACCCATGCTCATTGGATGACTTTCTGGTGGCGGAGCTTCCCATTAAGCGAAAGATTACGGTCTTGTGAAGACTTCGCACCAGTTAGTCGGGTGGAATCAGAATGCTCCCTTGCATTTCGACTCGAGAAACACCATTGTTCTCAAGAGAAGAGAAAGTTTATCTATTGTTCCCGGCCATAGTCAAGAAGACGAACTTTGTGCATCTTCAATGTTTTAAAGAGTGAGTGCAACCTTTCGCTGACCAAGAGGGGCTTCTTTATACTCCTTTGTTGTAACACTCAATCTTATTGGATAAAAGAGCGTTTTGTATCACTTTCATATTTTTGAATATCAAAAAAAGTGACACTTTTTCCTGCCTTCTTATTTGTCTTGACTTTCTTTTTGCATTGAAAATTAGACAAGTGAAAGCGATTATCTTTGATTTGCTAGAAGTGTGATATTTTAACTTAGCAAGTCAAAGTTGAAAAAAAATTATTAAAGAATTTAAAAAGGTTACTATCAGTGGTGTGATATTAACTTGACAGGAGTGAAATAGGTTTTATGGACTTGCTATTCAATGGATGAGAATGACAAGTGAAGTTTTCACTCTGCTGGGGATTGTGATTGAGTCTTCATTATAAGTTTAGTATTAACATAATTAAGACTCAGCTGAGAATTAGTGAGAATACTATAAAAGTGGTGTGATATCAACCTAATAGTGATTTTAAGTGGACCTGCCATTCTATTGACAAGAATAATAAATAAGATTAGACCTGTGAGATCTATGTATTTTTTACCATCAGAGGTGTGATATTAACTTAATAAGAATGTGGGCTAGAGGTGTACTATAAACTTAGCTCCATAGGAATTTCAGATTCATTGGGGAAACTGAAGATACCACTGTCATAGGTGTAGTGTTGAACTTAACAATGAGGGTAATACTAGAGGTGTAATTTTGAGCTTAGCATTGGTCATCTCGACTTCTGATTGAAAAATCAAAGAGTTAAGAGATTTATCGCGTAGCTTCGGGCTAACGGGTCGACCGACAGTCGGGTCGGGCTGTTTCGGGAAAGTGCTGAATTAGAAATCTGTTTAGGTTAAGAGCAAATTTCTAGGGTTTGTGAGGAGTGAATGAAAGAGGCAGAGCTCTATTCATTACCATTGCTGTAAACATTGTTTTGATTCACAAAAATCATAGAAATCTCTCTCTTTCTTGCCCTGAGGACGTAGGTGAAAAGGCCGAACCTCGTTAAATCTGATTTGTGCTCTTTCTCTGGGATTGTGTGTTATTTGCTGTTGGTAGTATTGTTCTTTTGCATCTGAGATCTAGGGTTCCTCTATCTGGTTGTTGTTCGGCGTGCAACAATTCCTCAGAAAGGCACAGTGAGGACAAATAGTGTAATAGTAGTTTTGTATCTTAGTCTTCTTGGTACTAAAGCCCAAATCATTTGGATGCATATAAATAGCAACAAAATGTCATAAATACAACAGCTATTTGCTAAAGTTATTTTTTGGATGATAATATGATGTGAAACGTGTACGTGTGTGGAAGCAATAGATAAAATAACTCAATTATACGTTCACCAACAAGAACGATCGTTGGTAGGAAAGCTTAAAACAGTTAATATTAGGTATGTTTCGTTATCATATATTATTTGATCTATTTCAAATATTAAAATACTAACTCAATGTTAATATTATGCAGGGGCAGTTCAATGATCAATAAAGAAGATAAATATTATTTGGCAAGCAGAAACACTCAACTCACAATTTGAAGTGAACAATAATCAAGGTTGATAAGAAATTAGAGATATAATATCAAACATGTGAATAAATATTCGTGAATGGAAATTATACCTCTTGATTACCTGTAAACAAAACCAAATTTTCTCTATTTTCTCGCTCTGAAATTTTGTAATAGTGTAGATTTTTCTTTACGATTCCAATGCTTCGAATGGTGCGTGATTGAACTCTAAATGAGTAAGATATGGTCCGAACAAAGTAACTTGCTGGTGGCTAAATTTCCTCACGCGAATCTGTTTTTTGAGTGAAAGAAATATGTTTATGGGAAATTGGGAGATGAAAAAAAGATATATTATGATAAACCAATTAGGGCATCCCACCACTAATCGGGGTTTAATAGGGCATCCTGAAATCACCTAGAGGGGGGGTGAATAGGTGATAATGCTAATCAATGCACAATTAAAAATTGATGATGCAACAATTGCCCAAAACAAGACTAGAAGCCGAATACCTTGTGAAGGGCTCTGAACTCCTTCCTCATGATCCTCTAGATAAGAGTTGGAGGTGCACAATACAATCTTGTTGTATGAGTATAAGATTGACAATATGAATATAAAACAAGTGAATATAGCAATGAATGTAGAGAGCAAGTAATAAGAGCAATGAAAGTAAAGCAAGAAATAAGAGCAAGTAAACCAAACGCAAACACCGAGAATTTTTCCGAGGTTCGAGAACCCAGCTCTACGTCCCCGCCTTCACCCAGAAGGATTTCTAACCACTATAACTTCACAAAGAATTACAATCACACCGGAGTATCCAACTCCACAATCTCAAGTACAAGTTCTCTCTTGGTGATCAAAAGACCACAAACTCTCTTTTGTGAAATTCTCTTCCCTTACAAAATCCTTGTAGAACAATGAGTAGGATTGAAGCTCTTGTATGTAAGTGGAAAAATGAAATCAGAGAGTTTTGAAAAAACACTTCAGAAAATGAGAGAGATTTTCAGCACAAAAACCAAGAAATGAAACTCTTTGAATGCCTTAAACTTTTGAAACTTTTGCAAATTTTGTTGTAATCAAACCTCTCCCTAAACACCCCTATTATAGGAGAGGGGTAGGGATTAATGAGTAAACCCACTTAATGGTAATTAGAAAATATTAGGTTCAGAAAATATCATTTAAACACTTTTAGGAAAGAAAAAGACAAAAATAAAACAAGTTTAAAAAGTAGCCGTTACTGTTGAAATGACTCTCTCGGTCGACCGGTCGGTCGACGGGGTTCAAATAAAATAACCGTTGCGAGCTTCCGGTCGACAGCCCGGTCGACTGGGCAGAGAAACAGAGAGCAACTGCACTTCAGTCAGTCGACCGCTCGGTCGACTGAAGGGCTTCGATCGACCGCCCGGTCGACCGCGAAACGTGCACACGGATACGCACCAAACTGCCAGAAGTTCGGTCGACTGGGTCGGTCGACCGATATGACCTGACTTAGTGTCGGTCGACCGGCTCAGGCCAAAAAACGAAACTATAACAGAATTTTGAGGAGTTTTGAAATTTTAACAAAATAGTTTGATTAGAGATATATATAAAACATAAAATTGAGTTTGTAATCAAAAGGCTTTGTATTAAAATATTTTGTATATATTTATAGGGAATATTTCTAGGGAGAACATGTGCGCAAAAACGTGTGTGTCGGAATATAGAGCTTCAAACCTATTCACTATTCTTTAGCAAAACTATAAAACTAAAAACAAATCTAATGAAGTCTTCTTGAGCAATCTTGAAGTCTTGAGCCATGCAAAGCCTAGCTAGAGCCTTCTCTTCTATGTTCCTTCTTGATGTGCCATAAGTCTTCTTTGCTCCATGAACCTAGAATTTCTAGCAAAAGCTAAGCAATGGCCTCCAGATATGGTACTAACCTGAAACTTATCTTGAACAAACTTATTAGTACCAAATAGCTCTTATTGTTTTGTTATCATCAAAACTCTAAACAAATGGAGAGTGCAACCTTTTGGACCAACAATCTCCCCCTTTTTGATGATGACAAAACAAATAGGCTATGAACAAAAATATAGGGGAGGGGAAAGCTCCCCTCAAATTGTGCTATATTAAACAAATAAAAAAGAGGTGAATTGCAAGTAAAAACCATGAGACTAAAAACCATGAGGTATAAAACACTTGCAAAATACTTAAACTTAAATACAAGAAATCATAAAAATACTTTGCAAAAACCAAAATCATATAAACCAAAAAAATATATATATAAGCTCATATGGAACCAAAACCATATAAACTTATATTCATATAAATGCATTCTCCCCCTTTTTGTCATACATCAAAAAGGGATAAGAAAAATTTGTTTATTCAATAACACAAACATTAAGTTCACCACATATAAAGAAAATCTAGCAAAATCAAGTGGTTTAGTGAAAATATCGGCAAGTTGTAAATCCGTGGAAACATACTCAATATCTATATCACCTTTCTCAAAATGATCTCTAAGAAAGTGATATCTAATCTCAATGTGCTTGGTCTTACTATGTTGATTTGCATTCTTAGTCATGTGTATAGTACTAGTATTATCACAAAATATTTTTATATGGTTATAATGCAAATCATAATCAAGGAGAGTATGTTTCATCCAAAGGATTTGTGCACAACAAGCCCCCGCGGCAACATACTCCGCCTCGGCGGTTGAGAGAGCTACGGAATTTTGTTTCCTAGAGGACCATGAAACAAGACAATTACCAAGAAATTGACATGTCCCACTAGTACTCTTTCATCTAATCTACAACCCGCATAGTCGGCATCCGAATAACTTGTCATTGAGAAATCTCGGTTTTCGGATACCAAAGACCCATTCCAATTGTGCCTTAATATAACGAATGATGCGTTTTACCGCAATAAGATGGGACTCTTTAGGACACGATTGGAATCTAGCACAAAGACACACACTAAACATGATGTCCGGCCTACTTGCCGTCAAATACAATGAACTTCCTATCATGCTTCTATATAACTTAATATCAACACATTTACCTTGGTCATCCTTATCAAGCTTGGTTGTAGTTACCATGGGAGTGTTGCAAACTTTGAGCCTTCAAGTCCAAACTTCTTTACGAGTTCCTTTGCATACTTGGCTTGACATATGAAATTCCCATCTTGTAATTGCTTGATTTGGAGTCCAAGAAAGAAATTCAATTCACCCATGGAAGACATTTCAAACTTACATTGCATAATCTTTCAAATTCCTTGCATAAAAACTCAATAGTAGAACCAAAAATTATATCATCCACATAAATTTGCACAATTAAAATGTCATTATCAACATGCTTAGTGAATAATGTTGTGTCTACTTTGCCTTTAACAAAATCATTTGAAATGAGAAAACTAGAAAGCCTTTCATACTAAGCTCTTGGAGCTTGTTTCAATCCATACAAAGCTTTATCAAGTTTAAAAACAAAATTGGGATGAACATGATCAACAAAACGGGAGGTTGTTCAACATAAACTTCTTCATTTATAAAACCATTCAAAAATGCACTTTTCACATCCATTTGAAAAAGTTTAAAATTTTTAAAAGATGTAAAAGCTAGTGTCATCCGTATGGCTTCAAGCCGTGCTACGGGTGCAAAGGTCTCCTCAAAGTCAATTCCCTCAACTTGAGTGTAACCTTGGGCCACTAACCTAGCTTTATTCCTAATGACATTTTCGGACTCATCCATCTTTTCCTAAAGATCCACTTAGTACCAATTATTGGTCTATCGTGAGGCCTAGGAACAGGTGCCAAACTTGGTTGCGCTCAAATTGATTGAGTTCCTCTTACATGGCTAGCAACCAATATGAGTCCCCCTCGGCTTCGAGGATGTTTTTGGGTTCAAAATGAGAAAGGAATGCAAAGTTACCACATAAGTCATGGAGTTTGGAGCGAGTTGTTACCCCTTTAGAGACATCACCTAAAATGAGTTCCTTGGTGTGATTTGTAGCGTATCTCCAAGCTTTAGGAAGCGGTTGAGAGCTTTCCTCTTTATCCTCTTGAACATCACCAATGGGTTCTTCCTTTTCTTCTTGAGCGGGTGAGTCCTTCAAGGATAGTCTCTCCATGTCTTCACCTAATGGGTCAATCTCTACAACATTCTCAACACCCACATTAGATTCTTCAAATTTAACATGCATGGATTCTTCAATGGCAAGGGAAGATCTATTGAATACTCTATAAGCTTTACTAGTATAGAGTATCCAACAAAGATAGCTTCATAAGCCTTAGCATCAAATTTACCCAAGTTATCTCTAGTATTCAAAACAAAACACTTGCATCCAAAAACTTTGAAATATGCAACATTAGGTTTTCTAGAATGATACATTTCAAAAGATGTTTTGGAAGAATTTTTACACAAATAAATACGATTTGAAATATAGCATGCGGTGTTTACGGCCTCGGCCCATAGATATTGAGGGAGGTCATATTCACTTATCATGGTCCTAACCATCTCTTGAAGTGTTCTATTCTTTCTTTCTACAACTCCATTTTGTTGTGGAGTTCTAGGACATGACATTTCATGTTTGATTCCCTTTTCATCACAATAAGTCATGAAGAGTTGGTTAACAAACTCACCACCTCTATCACTCCTTATTTTCAAAATCGAAAAAACCATTTTCTTTTTCAACCCTTTTCGAAAAATCTTGAAATGAGAAAAGTTTGATCTTTGTGTTCCAAAAAGAAACCCAAGTGAAACGGGAAAAATCATCAACTAAAACAAATGCATATCTACTACCATTTAAGCTTTTAGTTTTAGTTGGTCAAAAAGATCCATATGAATTAATTCTAATGGACTAGTTGACATGATATCCTTGATTGGTTTGAAGGAAGACTTGGTTTGTTTCCCAAGTTGGCACGCACCACAAATGCGGTCTTTCTCAAACTTCAAGTAAGGAATACCCTTCACCAATTTCTTAGAATTAATCCTAGAAAGATGGTCAAAAGATGCATGTCCTAATCTTCTATGCCAAAGCCAAGAATTCTCATCAAAAGCATTCAAGCATTTAGTAGAACAATCCAAATTAAGCATGTCAATGATATAGACATTATTATCACGAAATCCGATGAGAATACAATCATTGGTTTTACAATCAAAGATTTTGCAAGAAGAATCATCAAAAATAACTTTAAGTCCACGGTCACAAAGTTGACTAATACTAAGCAAGTTATGTTTCAAACCATCAACAAGAATAACATTTTCTATAATAGGAGATGCACCAATTTAAATGTTACCTATACCGATGATAGTGCCCTTGGAGTCATCCCGAAGGTGACGGTGCCACCTTCCACGTACCTTGATAGGGTTGTAAAGTTGTTGATGTCCCATGTCATGTGTCTTGAACAACCACTATCAAGGTACCACCGCTCCTTACGTCTTGGAGCCTGGTGTATACCTACATCAAATAATTTAGGACTTGATTTTGGTACCACATTTTCTTGGGTCCTAAAGTGTTAGTGTCATGAACCCATACAAGATTATTTGTTCTATTTATTTGGTCATAATAAAACTTAGCCAAATGTCCATTCTTACCACAATAAGTACATCTATACACTCTACCATATTTAAAAGCATAGTGAGTGTGTGACTTGTGAGCATGTGTAGATTTAGCATGAGTGTTGTGTGTAGTGTGAGCATGAGGAATTTTGACATGAGAAGCTTTAGCATGAGAAGTGTGCTTTTTAGAAAATATTTCCTCAAGTTTCTTAGTGTTGAAAGCACAATCCTTCAAAACTTTTTCAAAATCAACAATTCTAGTTTTTAACAAAGAAATTTCTTTTTCATCAATCTTTGGAAATTTTGCTTTGCAAGCAACTTTATAAGCACTAAATTCATTTTGAGTAGAAATAAGATTGAAGAAATTTCATCCTTTTCTTTAGAAACAATAGCAAGTTGATTTTTAAGAAAAGCAACTTCCTTTTCCAATTTTGAACATTCTATCTTTTTATTATCATAACTCTCTGAAAGTTCAACAAAAGCATGTACAAGTACTTCTTTACTTAATTCATCTTCTTCATCAAGAGGTTGAGGGGTTACCTTGGTGTGTTTGCCATGAAACACATGTTCGCCGTGTCCACCTCGTCTTCGGACTCGCTTTCCGAATCCCAAGTGGCTTTGTAAGCTTTCTTTTCGACCGGCTTCTTTTGCTTGAAGGAGGAAGTCACCTTTTTCTTGAATTCCGGGCAATCGGCCATGGTATGTCCGGGCTTTCAGCAATTGTAGCAAATGATTCTTCTCTCCTCTTTTCCTTCAAATTTTCTTCTAAAGTTGAGCTTGTTCTTCCGGTACATTCTCTTCACGTTTCGCACGAGGAGGGATAGCTCCTCATCTTCTTCTTCATCTTCTTCATCGTCATCAAGAGTGGAGGAAGACTTGAAAGCTATGGATTTCTTCTTTTGAGGAGCCGCTTCTTTTCTTGCCTTCTTTTCCATCTCATGAGTCTTCAAGTTTCCAATGAGACTTATGAGATCCATTTCATCCTTGTCATTCAACTCTTCAAGGTGGTGGCCTTTATCTCCCATGATGAAGGAAGAGCCCGAATCACATTCCGCACCTTTTGGTCATTGCTAATATCATCACCTAAAGAGGAAAGAGCATGGTAATTTTAGTAAACCTTGTAATTATGCAATCAATAGATTCATCATCAATCATTTAAAGCTTTCATATTGGGACCTCAAGAGATCTATCTTAGCTCTCTTTACTTGTGATGTCCCCTCGTGTGTGACCAACAAATGTTGCCAAATCTCATAGGCGGATTGGCAATGTATTACCCGTGTAAGGTCATCCTCATTCAAGGCGGTTAGGAGGGAATTTTGGGCCTTGGAGTTAGCCTCATATTCTCTAAAGGTATAGTCGGACCAAGTGCTTTCCTCACCATCGGGTATAACATAAGGCTTGGTCAAGGATTTTGCAACTGAGCTACCTAAAAATTGTAAGAAAATTGTCATCCTAACCTTCCAAATAGAGAAATTAAGTCCATCAAATTTAGGAGGGGTTTTGATGTTGTCGGCCATGTTTACTAGTGTATGAATGAAGGAATGCAAATGATGATTAGCAAATTTAAAGGATCTCTCTAAGGTTGTTAAGCCAAACCTAGAGTCCAACCTCTGATACCAATTGAAATCACCTAGAGGGGGGTGAATAGGTGATAATGCTAATCAATGCACAATTAAAAATTTGATGATGCAACAATCACCCAAAACAAGACTAGAAGCCGAATACCCCATGAAGGGCTCTGAACTCCTTCCTCCTGATTCCTCTAGATAAGAGTTGGAGGTACACAATGCAATCTTGTTGTATGAGTATAAGATTGACAATATGAATATGAAACAAGTGAATATAGCAATGAATGTAGAGAGCAAGTAATAAGAGCAATGAAAGTAAAGCAAGAAATAAGAGCAAGTAAACCAAATGCAAACACCGAGAATTTTTTCGAGGTTCGAGCACCCAGCTCTACGTCCCCGCCTTCACCTAGAAGGATTTCTAACCACTATAACTTCATAAAGAATTACAATCACACCGGAGTACCCAACTCCACAATCTCAAGTACAAGTTCTCTCTTGGTGATCAAAAGACCACAAACTCTCTTTTGTGAAATTCCCTTCCCTTACAAAACCTTGTAGAACAATGAGTAGGATTGAAGCTCTTGTATGTAAGTGAAAAAATGAAATTAGAGAGTTTTGAAAAATACTTCAGAAAATGAGAGAGATTTTCAGCACAAAAACCAAGAAATGAAACTTTTTGAATGCCTTAAACTTTTGAAACTTTTGCAAATTTTTGTTGTAATCAAACCTCTCCCTAAACACCCCTATTTATAGGAGAGGGCTAGGGATTAATGAGTAAACCCACTTAATGGTAATTAGAAAATATTAGGTTCAGAAAATATCATTTAAACACTTTTAGGAAAGAAAAAGACAAAAATAAAACAAGTTTAAAAAGTAGCCGTTACTGTTGAAACGACTCTCTCGGTCGACCGGTCGGTCGACCGGGGTTCAAATAAAATAACCGTTGCGAGCTTCCGGTCGACCGCCCGGTCGATGGGCAGAAACAGAGAGCAACTGCACTTCAGTCAGTCGACCGGTCGGTCGACTGAAGGGCTTCGATCGACCCCCGGTCGACCGCGAAACGTGCACACAGATACGCACCAAACTGCCAGAAGTTCGGTCGACTGGGTCGGTCGACCGATATGACCTGACTTAGTGTCGGTCGACCGACCGGTCGACCGGCTCAGGCCAAAAAACGAAACTGTAACAGAATTTTGAGGAGTTTTGAAATTTTAACAAAATAGTTTTGATTAGAGATATATATAAACATAAAATTGAGTTTGTAATCAAAAGGCTTTGTATTAAAATATTTTGTATATATTTATAGGGAATATTTCTAGGAAAGACATGTGCGCAAAAACGTGTGTGTCGGAATATAGAGCTTCAAACCTATTCACTATTCTTTAACAAAACTATAAAACTAAAAACAAATCTAATGAAGTCTTCTTGAGCAATCTTGAAGTCTTGAGCCATGCAAAGCCTAGCTAGAGCCTTCTCTTCTATGTTCCTTCCTTGATGTGCCATAAGTCTTCTTTGCTCCATGAACCTAGAATTTCTTACAAAAGCTAAGCAATGGCCTCCAGATATGGTACTAACCTGAAACTTATCTTGAACAAACTTATTAGTACCAAATAACTCTTATTTGTTTTGTTATCATCAAAACTCTAAACAAATGGAGAGTGTAACCTTTTGGGCCAGCACATCCCACCATTATTAGAAAGAGGATTTAGGATTCATAACCAACTCACAAAGAGACTAACAAATTTTTATTGTTCATCTTTATTAAAAAAAAGTGAATATATGGGGGTTTTTATATAGGCTACAAAATTGCATCTCTTATTTATACTGAGATTACATAATCCTAATCCTAAAAGATATCAAAAGTCTAATAGAAAGAAAAAATACATAAAAAAAAAACGAGAGTCCTATTACAACTTTAGTTACTATAAATCAAAAATACAAGAAATATAAATTAGAAATCCGAATGTTAGTAGAACTACTGAATTTATGTTGAGTTGGCGTGTCTTCTCTAATGATAAAAGATTTGACATATCTTTGTTTCATTGTCCGCATTATTCTCCCCGTGTTAGAGAGAGCTCGACTCCATCGAGTCAGTAATAGAAGTGATCTCATCTTGATTCAACCTGTTGGAATCAGTCGGTGCTCTTCTTTTCTGTCGAACCAAATACTTACAAATCATAATAATTTTATCATCGAAAATTTTATCAATCTGATCCACTGTATTAGGTAAAATATTTGAAATTGTTGGAATGAAGGGTCTCTCAAAAATAAGTTTAGGGGATGGCTCATCAATAAAGAAGTTGTAGGGTTAAAATCAAAACTTTTGTAATCTACTATATCTTCAATATCGAAAATAGAACTGATACTAAAATCTATAACATAAACATGACAATTTAGTTTCTTTAAAATTTGAAACGGATCAGTACTACAAGGAAGTAAAATAACATCACCAACATTAAATATTTGAAATTGTTTCCTAACATCAATTCGTAACTTGTAGTTGGTGTTGCTTTAAACCATCTTATTATTGACTTTCTTGTATAATTTGTGATGTGATTACACGTGCACATGAGATGCCAATGATAATTCAGACTCATTTGATACAAAAGATGACGCAGATTCAGATGCTCTAATATAATTAACCATGGGGGTACGTAAAAGAAGTGGTAAAACAAAAGAAGAGGATGGTGTCGACAGTAGAGGTGGAATGGGTTGGCAGCAAGAGCTGACAAGTGTAGTAGGAGAATAAGAAGCAAGTGGAAGATGGTGGAATCAACAGCAAAAGTGGAAGTCGTTCCGGATTTTTTACAAGTGGTTCTCTAACTTTAACAATTTGAATGAATTTGGGTAGTGGGCAGCAACGTACTCATAACCTTGACATTTGTAACACTTGATTATAGGATTAAGCTTGAAAAAGTCCTTTTCAATGTTCTTATTTTTATTGTTATAAGATTTTTTTCGACTTCTCTAACTGTGGGGATCACAAAAAACACTTCTTTTCGAGTTTTGATTGTGGGTCTCCAATTTGATCACTACTCTATTGACACTCTCTTTCAATCGTTTCACGTCTAAACGGAAGGCATTAGCTTCTTGAATTAAGAAACCAAGTTTGGCCATAATGCCAGCTAGGGTGGGTTGAAAATCTGTTGAAGTTGGTATGCAATATATGAATCCTAATATGAATACAAATCTATACTTATTTATATTGTTTAGAGAATAAACATGCCTAATATGCAAATCCTACCTAACTGTGCTCTGATACCAAACTGATGTGAAACGTGTACGTGTGTGAAAGCATTAGATAAAATAACCTAATTAAACGTTTCACCTATAAGAACATTCGTTGTTAGAAAAGCTTAAAACAGTTAATATTAGGTATGTTACGTTAACATATATTTATTTGATTTATTTCAAATATTAAAGTACTAACTCAATGTTAATGTTATATAAGGACAGCTCAATGATCAATAAAGAAGTAAAGATTATCTGGCAAGAAGAAACAGTCAACTCACAATTTGAAGCGGACAAGGTTGATAAGAAATTAGAGATGTAATATCAAACTTGTAACTAAATATTCATGGATTAAAATTGTACCTCTTAATTACCTGTGAAAAACATGATTTTGCTCTGTTTTCTTGCTTTGAAATTTTGTAGTAGTGTAAATTTTTCTGTCACGATTCTAATACTTCGAACGGTGCATGATTTAAACTCTGAATAAGTAAGATATGGTTCGATCAAAGTAGCTTGTTGATGGCTGAATTTTCCCCGCGCGAATCTATTTTTTTGAGTGAAAGAAATTTGTTTGGGAAATTGAGAGATGAAAAATATATATTATGAAAAATCAATTAAGGCATCCTACCACTAATCGGAGTTTAATAGGCATCCCATAATTATTAGAAAGAATAGCAAATTTTCATTATTCAACTTCATTGGAAAAAAGTGAATACATGAGGGTCATTATATAGGCTACAAAATTGCATCTCTTACTTGTATTGAGATTACATAATCCTAATACTAAGAGAAATAAAAAGTCTAAAAGAAAAAATACATAAAAAAATGAGAGTCCTATTACAACTTCAGTTACTAAAAATAAAAAAATACAAGAAATATAAATTAGAAATCCTAATGTTAGTAGAACTACTGGATTTATGTTGAGTTGGCGCGTCTTTTGCAACGATGAAAGATTTGTCATATCTTCGTTCCATTGTCCGCATTATAATATCTGATGGTGATATTTACTGGAAAGCTTTTCAATTCGCACACGGATGATGGAATTTACAGTGGTTTTGAAAGCATATATTCTCAGGTCCCTGACCCTGTCGAATGACATTGAAATTTCTTCTGCTATATTCACTGCTTTCTTGTCCCACCACGCACCAGCAAGTGATATTCCACCCCCTTCACCACCATCTCCAACCTTCATGGATACAATTGAATAATACATTAGCTTTCATTTATCTATTATATGTATGTTACAGCTACCTAGTTCGGGTGCAAGTCAAACTTGACTGCTTGAAGGCACTTAGGGAGTTGGCGTGAGATTTTCGGAGATAAGTTCAGGTTTCAACCCAAAGGTCCCAGCTCCTCACTTGCCTTCAAAATGAGTCATGCAGCGTGAACTCAAACCCATAACAACTTACCAACAATGGCGGAGCCAGGGGGCATCTCCCCCGCCGCCCGAAAAGTGCTCTCGATCTTGATTTGTGCCCCAGCCCCGCCCGAAAAGTACTCTAGTTCCATTAAGAGATGCTGGTAGCTAACGACACACCTGATCCGTTATTTTGTGCCCCTCTTTAAAATCCTGGCTCCACCACTGCTTACCAAACAACTTTCCCGGGTTTTGCACTTGCATAAAAATCAAATACCACCATAAACCCATCTAAACATGTCCAAACAATTAAACTTGAATTCAAATGAAGATTGTGCTGGTTAGAGAAGTCATAGCAAGATCAGGTTGGTTTAGGAGAGAGGTTTAGGAGTGTCTCCCTTCTGAACCAGGCTACTCAGTTCTATGCTAGTTTACAACTTCATAAAAGTAAATTACATAGATTTTTGTGTCATCCACTTCAAGGTCATCTTCAAAAGCCTCATTATTTGTTGTGATTTCAAGCGAAGACACTGTTGACACTCTAAAAAAGACATGATTCCTGACTGGTTAGAACAATGTCTAACTTGTTGACATTTACAAAAGACAAGTGACAAACAAGCTGACGACCAGTTCTGTACCCATCTCCGAGGGACAAATCAGCGACTTGAACTCTACTGATCCAGTGAAGCAGACAGTGAGCCCAGATTGTTTTAAGAGACCTAAGAAGGTCTAAGATGCTAGATTAGCTCAACACTTAGCATCACATGAGCCCAAGGGGATAGCCTCACCTGAGAGGCTAAGTTTGTCCAACATCGCCTTGGAGCCGTTCAAAGCTCCATCAGGGAGCTAACTTACAGCTTCGCCTGAAGTGCTCAGTTAACTCCGCAGAGAGTTAGCTTCGCTCGAAGTCATACGCAACCGCGTAGAAGGATGTTCGGTAGCTTCGCCACAGATGTTTATCCAGCTCCGCTGAAGAGCTTTCTTCTGACTTCGCCAGATGCTCCTTCCAGTTCCGCTGCGAGCTCGACGCGGCAGCTCCGCTGTGGGTCTTTCATGGTCACCTTTGACCAATTAAATCTCCAGATGAGATCAAATCTATTCAAGATCAAATCTAATCGAGACAAATCTGAGATCAAATTTGGCAGTTGTTCACCATAATCTCTTGACTCTCTTAAAACAAGTAAGAGGATCAGGGAGATCTTTCAATTATTTAGAAAGAATTAAAACAGATCAGGAGATCGACGCTACCTGCTATTCCTAACTTCGCAGAAGCTGATTCTAGCCTCACGGCAATGCTACTTTCCAGATTTAAATAGATGACTCAATCTGTTTCCAGATTTTCAAGGGACAATTATACCTCTGCTCTCTCTATAAATAGCCCACCAGAGACATACGAAGAGAGGCATGCACAGGCAGAGAGACACACGCGCAGAGGCTAAAAAAACAGAGAGAGACGGCTAAACAGAGACCTATTCTCTTGCTTCGAAGAATTCAGAGAACTGCTTCTCTAATCAGGGTGCTAATACCCTAAGATCTTCCTCCCTCTCAAGGAATCTCCGGAACCAGGCGAGAAGGAATTCTCAAGTGGAGGCAGTTTGAGAAGTAACAAGAGGGTTCTACCAACCTTCTGTTCTCCTATTCTCCGAACCAGGCGAGAAGGGAATCCCATCGATCGCATCGTCAAAGGGACAAAGTGGTCGCGCGTTGACCAGACTCCTATCGGCACACTTCTCCAGAATCTCAGAGGAGATCTACTTGTAATCTTTTTTTAGAATACTTGTAATTTTGCTCCTCGACCCCTTTTGTAAGTTTTCCCCTTTGCAAAATTAATGAAAAACAAGATGGCGACTCCGCTGGGGAGGGAATTCTCCACTGTTGAGATCAAGTGTCGCAATGTGACGAACAGACCTTCGGGTCTACCTCTGAATTCAAGAAAGCCGGTGTGGCCAGAGCCCCTCTGCTAAATCTTCGAAGAAAGTCTCTGTGGAGAAAGATGAGGCTCTCTGCGAGCCTACCACGGTCCTCTGGCGCAACAAGGAAGCAGGCCCGCAACGCAAGGGTCAGAATCTTCAGCCTGTTACCTTCAAAAACCTAGTCGTTCACTTCGACCAAGGAAAATTCGAAGAACTCCTCTGGGGGTGGTCTAATGCTCCATGCACGAAAGCACAGAAAGGTCTCGATGGCCAAGGTTCGGAGCATAAACCAGAAGCAGAATCCTTCCAACACCTCCCAGCCTCGCGTGTGGCTAGTCAGGTTCCCTGCGAACCTAAGTCTCCTTTTTCAAAGCAGATGTGGAAGCCAAAGCAGAAGGCTCTGCATGAAGCTTCACGCGTAGCTACGCCACAAGTTCGTCTCTCTCGCGAAGAAAAAGGCAAGATGCCTGCCTGCTCGATCGAGACTGTCAGCCGCGAAGTTACGACGACGTTCATGCCTTCGCCTAATTCAGGAGCAGTAACTCCTCGCGCCAGCCTTGTTCTTATGAGCGAAGCTACTGATACAGTACCTCAGGGTACGCATGATGTTCGCACTCGCGAAGTTGGAACCAAAGCACCACAGTGTGCTAAACTCGCTCTTTGCAGCGAAGCTAAGGGATCGCCCCTAAGTGCTGATAGCGGTGCTTATGCAGCTTTAGCGCCCAGGGACATTTTCAAAGCTTTTAGCCGCAAATTTAGAACCAAAGCACTATCTAGGGCTAATCACCTTCGCACCAACATAGCGGATAAAGCACCACAGCGTGCTTCGCTCCCCAGTTCATCAAGCACTAAGCTCGCCCTTCGCAGCGGAGCTAAGGGATCGTCCCTAAGTGTTGATAGAGGTGTTTATGCAGCTTCAGCACCCAAGGACATTCCCAAGGTTCTTAGCCGCGAAGTTAGGGCTAAAGCACTATTTAGTGCTAATTACCTCTGCGGTGATGAAAAGAACAGGACATCATTCTATGCGCAATCCAACAGAGCCTCTGCGCTGGATCGTTTAGGCCCAACTTGGTCTGACTTGCGGGAATTCTTGACAAGCAAACGGAAGTCAGAATCTTTCCAAACTTCTCCCTCCTGTTGTCAACAAGTGGGATGTCAGTTGGTGACACTCCACTCAGTCCATTGCCGGCTAGGACCAATCCTCGCCACTCCTCCAGGCCGATGATCAGTTTTTGATCGACTGTTGGTGCAAGCTCCGGTGAAACATCGCAAAAGGAGCATATCGCAAGATCTGCCCTCTGCATCCGTTAACATGATCGGAAGGGGATGAGAGTTGCGTAAGGGCAGACGAACGTCGCACGAAACTCCCTATAGTTCCCCAGATCCGGATTATAGCCCAGGCCTTGGCGAATTCTTGGTACATAAAGAAGGTGTCTTCTAGAACACCAGATCTAGGGTTGCAATACCCTACAGTTATGAGCAGCATCTTCCTCAACTGCAGCAACCTTACTAGAACCAATGAAAGGATTAGTCCAATGGTCTGATGAAGAGGACGAAGACAGTGGGTATGCTCTTCGGCAACAGTCAGCTCGGTACGAACAGATAGAGTATCAGTGAATATGGCTGATAACGGTAATGATGACCTTCGTCGACGGTTGGAAGCTCAGGAGCAAACTTCCAAGACCCAGCAAGAAGCTTTGGACAACATTCAACAGATGCTCGCTCAAATCCTTAATAACCGAAATAACAATGATACTGGGAGTAACCATGATGAGGAAGAACATCTTAGTAATGAACAACCAAAAACAAAGAAGTCAAAGGAGAATTCTTCTTTAGACGCTGAAGTTCTTAAAGGCATCCAAGCTCAAATTGCATCCCTAACTCAGAGGAATGAACTAAAGAAAGTAAGGGCAGTCCGTCCTTACCCGCTGGAATGGGATTCAGTACCATACCCTCTAAAGTTCAAACCACCAACGTTACATACGTATGATGGTAAGAGCTCACCAAACCAACACATCTACTATTTCGGTCTCAGACCTGTAATGTTATAGACAATGATGCTATCATGGCCAGACTGTTCATTGGCACCTTAAAGGGGGTAGTATTTGACTGGTTCTGAAGTTTCCCTCCGGGCTCTGTCAATTCCTGGATCGACCTGGAAACCCGATTTCTTTCTCGTTTCTACGAGGACGATACCGAGGTAACAATGGACAAACTCCTCTCTACCGTATAGAAGAAGGGCGAATCTGTCCGTCCGTGACTACATTGAGCAGTTCAGAAACTTGTCTTTGATGTGCCCAGCAGGGATGTCATTACCTATGCTCTTACAGACGTGCAGGCATAACTTCTTAGACCAAGTAGAAATTCGCATGGGGGCTGTCAAAGCCCATACCTGGAAGGACCTGGTCGAGCAAGCTGAGATAGCCGAAAAGTCGGCTAAAAAGTTCGAACCATCCACCCCTAAAGGCAAATGGGGTATGAATAATAAAGGACGTGGAGACATGGTACAGTCTTCTCAAGCCAAAGGGAAAGAGACTATGTCCTTCAAATTATCAGGGGATGTTCAGTCGAAGGCCAAGAAGAGCGGCTTCAATAATCAGGAGTCTAAGTTTCCTCCAAAACAGTACTCCTTCAAAGACGATCAGGTGGTCACAATATTTCATTTACTCTACAAAGGGAATAAATTGAAGCTGCCGGATGCTCGGCGTCCTAATGAAATAGGACGCACGAACGATCCCAAAAATTGTCTCTTTCACAGGATGATACATCATCCTACCGACAAGTGCTTTGTCCTCAAGAACAGAATTCAAGCTTTAGTCGACGCCGGAGTCCTGACACTGAAGTCAGAGCAAAAGAAAGTCACTACAAACATGGTGACCCTCGAGTTTGGCAAAACCCCAAAGGTCACAGTTCCTGACGGGACCTTTCCGATTCCTGCACCACGACTGGAAGTGAAGCATCCTGCAGCTAAAACTCAAGAGAATAAAGGTCTTGTTCCCTTGACACTGGAAATAGGGGAAATCATGTGGATACACCCAGACCTTGTCCAAGACGAACAATGAGATTCAAAGAAGTCCGAGTCAAAGGGCAAATCTTGCAATGTCATCTCCATCCTGCCAGACGATGACAATCTCACAGCAGCTTCTCTCAGCGATTCTGAAGGAGAAAAGCACGCTTGCACAACGCGAGCTGATGTACCTCAGCCAACAAGTACTCGATCTGAAAAAATCATACTTAAAACAGTATGAGAAAGCTACTGACGAGACACAACAGCAGACGACGTCAGTATAAGTACCAGCACCCGCTTCGGTTCCAACCGAGGGAAACCTGCAAATTACTATGATAACACACGCAGGGGGTTGGGATACGTTACACCCACACCACCAGCAACGGTTCAATCCAAGGACGACAAAACCGATCCCATCACATTCTGCCTCTTCCTCCGAGTGGGACTCAGATGTCAGTGTGGGAATGATGTTCGAGAATCTCACCGTTAATATGACTTCAAGCAGTCAATTGGAGCCAGCGAAAGCTACTGATGAGGAACCATGGGCTCAGCAATTAGGCCTCCAATGGAAAAGCAATTTGAACAGCGTGAACCACCTATTGACGACAAGGTGATTCAAGTCAACTTGGGTAGTCAAGATCACCCTAAACCCATCTTTATAAGTGAGACCTTATCACTTATGGAAAAAGAAGAATTAATAATACTCGTAAAGGAGTATATAGATGTTATTGCATGGAACTACGAAGACATGCCCGTACTTGATCCACAAGTAGCCATGCATCGTCTGAATATCAAACCTGACGCCAAGCCAGTCAAGCAGCAACAACGTCAGTTTCGTCCGAACATTATGGAGGCTATTGAAGTCGAAGTTCATAAGCTCATTGCATGTGGCTTCATACGGGAGGAACAACATCCAGATTGGGTTACTAATATCGTTCCCGTCTCAAGAAGAATGGGAAAATACGGATCTGCATCGACTACCGTGATCTCAATACAGCTTGTCCTAAAAACGAATTCCCACTGCCCATCACTGATGTCATGATTGACAATACCTGTGGATTCGAAAGAATGTCTTTCATGGACGGCTTTTCAGGGTACAATCAGATTAAGATGTATCCCGACGACGAGAAGCATACTTCGTTCCGAACACCATTAGGGGTTATACTGCTACATTGTGATGCCCTTCGGACTAAAGAACGCCAGAGCAACCTATCAGCGGGCAATGAATACAATTTTCCATGATCATCTCTGAAAAATGGTAGAATGCTATGTCGACGACATTGCTGTCAAAAGCCGCAATAAGAATGACCATCTTCGTGACTTGAGAACAATGTTCGACATAATGCGGGCTCATCAGCTGAAGATGAATCCGACAAAACCTTCTTGGGAGTTTCGAGTGGCAAGTTCCTTGGGTTTATTGTTACATCAAAAGGAATTCATCTTGACCAAGACAAAGTCAAAGCCATTCAGAGCATGCATCCACCGAGGAATCTCAAAGAGCTTAGAGGCTTGCAAGGTAGACTGGCTTATATTAGAAGATTCATCGCAAATCTCTCAGGCCGCTGTCAACCGTTCACCCGACTCATGAAAAAGGGTGTTTCCTTTGTATGGGATCAAGCTTGTCAGGAAGCTTACGAGGAAAACAAGAGATATCTCACAAAACCTCCAGTCTTGGTAGCTCCCACATTAGGGAAACCATTCTTACTTTATGTGAAAACTAGGGACCATTCTCTTGGTCCCTGCTTGCTCAAAAAGACGACAATGGTCACGAACATGCCATTTATTATCTGAGCAGGACTCTGATTGGGGCGGAATCTCGCTATAATCCTTTGAGAAGGAGTGCTTAGCTTGTCTTTACCGTTCAGAAGACACGACATTATTTGGTCGGCCAAACCATACATGTCATTTCCAGAGTGAATCCTTGCGTCTTCTCATGACGAAGCCAGGATTATTGAATTCAAGATTAGCTAAATGGGCGCTTCTTTTGTCTCAATACGACATGCTCTTTATCCCTCAAAAGGCGGTTAAAGGCCAGGCCCTTGCAGAGTTCTTGCTGCTCATCCGATTCGAAAAACTCAAAACTTCATGAAGATATTCCAGATGAATTCTTCGAATCCAATGTAACTCAGAGGATGAAGTTTGCAGGTGTTCTTCGATGGAGCATCACGAATAGGCCCTAAAGGCAGGATCATTGCCGGTATGGGGGTTGTGTTTATCTCTCCGCACAATCACGTCCTTCCTAGAGCATTTCTCTGACGGAATTCATGCTCCAACAATGTGGCAGAATACAATGCTCTACTTATTGGTCTTCAGCTCGCCCACGAAATGGGGGCACGCTACCTTGAAGCTTACGGCGATTCAAAATTGATTATCAATCAGGTTAAAGGCGAATATGAGGTCCGTCATGAGGATTTGGTACCCTATTATCATGCAGTCATCGAAATGGCTAATCTGTTTGATGGCTTGTACATCGGGCACGTATCTTGATTGTCACATACATTGCATTTATATTGTCACTTTACCACACTTATTAGCTAATAAATTCTATTAATAAGTTGTCATTTTCTTTGCTAAATGTAAGCCCAAGTGCTTAAAGGAAGAAAGGAGAAACAAGCCAAAAGCCCACCAAATTTTGAATTAATCAGAATAAATTCGAAATGAAGAATTCTAGGCTAAATCTTGGCAAATCAAGAGGTTGAGAAAAATCCTCCCTGAATCGAGCGATTTAAGCCACAAAATCAAGGCTGTTTCGTCAACAGTTTGGAGCCGAAACAGAAAACAAGCAGCATATACGGGCCAAACACCAAACCAACAATCTATGCCCTCTGGGTGTGGCCACCTGGCCACACCAGGCCGCGGAAACGCGGCCCAAGCCTCTGTTGGGGGAGCGTTTGCTCCCCCAATCTTCCCGGGATCCTACTCGTTTGGTTTTTGGCTAAAATATGGGTTTCAGCAAAGAAAAATGCAGCGAAGATTAGGATTAAGTGTGCATTTATTTTCTTAGGATTTAGGCTCTTTGTTAGCTAGAACGAAAGTTGTAATCTTGCTTTTTAATTTGTAGTCCAGTATCAAAATTTGTGAGAGAGAGGACTGAGAGATTGTACTTGAAGATTGAAGTGACAGCAATACAAAAGTCGAGCCAAGTTTCCTTCTACTTGCAGTACGGTATGGTTTGCATAATATTTATGTTTTCTTCGTTGTTTTCTATGGATCACTTAACGTTTTTCTAGGCTAGCTATCATAACTCTCCCTTATTCTTCTTCTCTTCTGTTTTTAAAAGAAAAA